>CAUJNA010001813.1:225414-295414 GCA_963377175.1 Effrenium voratum
CCATGTTTGGTACCTTTTGTTGACCCACCCCCATGTTTTCTTTCAACTTGAGTTTGGTGGAGTCCCATGTTATGGAGCTATCGGACGGATTCAGGTGGTGCCCATAGCCAGCGCGTACTGCAGCACCGCGCCGCGGCCGCACCCGGCTTTGGGACGGGGGGTGGGTGGGGCGCCGCCACATGGAGCTGAAGGGCTGCGAATGCGCCGTCCTCCCTCAGGCCCTGGCCCGAAAGCTCGCCGGGTTCCCAAAGCTCGGCACTGAGGCAGGCGATTGGTTCCACACACAAATTACAGCAGCGGAGACGGCCTATGTCACTGCGACAGGCATCTATGACAACATGCCTGACCCGGATGGTGGAATTGCGGCGGGGCTATCCAGGACTCGACAACAGAAGACGCGGTCGCGCGTGAGAACAAGGTTCAAGAGATCCCGAGTGATTGGGCTGCCCTTCAGAACTCGGGGAAGCATGAAAGCGACAAAGAGACTGGCGCCGGTGCACAGGATGCACTCTAGCGGCACCTACACATATACACAATGGGTCGCTGCTGGATACATTGGCGCGCAGTTTGGCCGGCTGCCACGGGCGCCAAAATTCCTCAAGGGCCAACGCTGGTACAACTACCGGGGACAATGGCTTAAAGTCACCTTCAACGACGGCATTGAGTGGTGGACTGATGATCCATGCACAAAGCAGCAGCTGGCTGACGTAAAGGAATGGTTCCTGGGCCTCAAAAAGGTCAAAAACTGAACTGCGTCGCCGCAGTCAGTCTTTTGAATCATTGCTTCCGAAGCCTTTGTACAGCTGACGGCTTCGGAAGCGGTCGCACTTCAAGCACACAGTCCCGCAGATGTAAAAAGGGCTCGTCCGTTTTGCCTGAGTGTTTCTGTCGTGGCACAGTTCATGTTGCGGCATCGTTAATCGTTGATCACGCCTGTCGAAACATGCTCAAGTTGTACGGCTCAGTGGAAGGATTGCGAACAACGCACTTGAAACAACATGAGCGTGGAGTACTGCATCGGTTCCGACGAGCGACAGCGCTTGGCTGCAGCCCAAATCTGCCAGGCACCCCGTCAATGGACACCTTTCTGGGTGTTGTGGAGCGCCGCTTGAAAGGAGAATCGCTTCGAAAATCTCCTCTTGGCCGCTACAAGGAAAAGAAGATTTCATGGTGCTTGAATGAGGCTATGTTGGACATGGAGCGGAAGAAACTTGGGAAGTGCCAGGTAGCTCTGATTTCGCAAGATGCGCAAGGGCCGATGCTTTCTGTCAGATTTGCCTGTGTGTCAAACCGCACTGCGAAACCACAGCGCGGTCAACTTGAACTGCATCAAGGCCTCTTGGGGCTCTTCCACGGCCAAATTTGCGGCGCCCGAAGGCTTGCCAGGACAACGCTGCAAGTTGCAAAAACTATGTTTCAGGCTAGAAGAAAACCTCCGTCTGGGTGGTGCGGGAAGGCGCCGACATTTTACAAAAAGGCTTGGCAGCATTTTCGCAGAAGGGTGGAACCTAGGCGGCAAAGCTTTGCTTGCTCCATGTTTCAAAACAAAATGCTTCTCCCTGACGCTGATGCTGCTGAGGAAATGTTTGCTTCGGATGCGGCCGCTGATGAACTGAGAGCCGGCCGTTTACTCTCACTTCGGGACCACTTTTCTGCCGAGACTTTTCCAGCTATGAAGATTCGACTGCGCGACAGCGCGCATGCTGTCCAACGGCAACTCAGCGCAGTCCTCACGTGTTGCATTCCCAGTAAACAACCCTGCGCGGAACGGACAACTAACAGACAGCTGCCTTGCTGGCTAAGGTTTGCAAAGAAATGGCATCTTGACGAGACGCTTCAGGAATACATGCAGCAATTCATATCTGGAAAGGAGTCTATGACTGCGCTGATTTGGCATTCGCCAGATTTGAAGGTGATGTTTGCGAAGCATGTTGCTAGGCTCAAAAGTGGACATGTTTTAACACACATGCCGCAAGTGTGGCCATAGTGTCTCGTCGCGCTAAGGTTCGGCACATGGACGCCGAATTTCTGCGTCACAGTGGCATGAGAGACTTGCAGTCGGCCAAGCATCGTCATTCTTCTCTGCAGAAGCCGATGGGGCGATTTATCCTTCTTGCGGATGCGTTCTTGGCCACAGCTCACGAGAGACTTAGTAGGCATCAGGCTTGCTTGAGTATGTCGCCATTTCAATGAAAAACTGTGTTGCAAATCTAAGGATATTGCGAGTAAAGACCAACGCGAAACCCCGAAGGGTTGCCAAGAAGTTCCTGGAGTCTATATCCACAGAGGTGTACCTGCAAATGGCTATGATGGCTGACGCTGCTGATGAGGAGATCAGAATTTTACGCAGATTTGACAAGAGCCAGATGGACATGAGTGCAGCGCAAACCTGCTTGACAACCTTTGCTCAAAGGCTGCATGTGCTCTTCGTGCAGAAAACAGCCACCTCCAGTGGTTACACACAGCACGCTTCTAGACAGCACTGAGTCGCGAAGCCCGTGATAAGTTTTCAGAGCTTCAAAGACTTGATCTGACTGCCAGGTGCTGAAGTGGCTGGAAAGACCTCGTTTGATTCAACTGGGCGCTGGGCACAGGAGTGTGGGAGGCAGCGTTTCGCCGATCGTTTTCAACAGGTGCTTTGCAAGGATGGCTGCATGGCTCGCCCTTGTCTCGCAGACCATCAAGACAGAGTTTCCTGATTTTGAACTGATCCACAACTTGTCAGCCTTTTCGCTCAGCGGCCCCCAAAAGAGCGCTGCGGAAACGCAGCGCTGTCTTCTGCGGCTCTCCCAGATGTTCGACGCGAACTCTAAGCAGCTCTATGAACAGTTCCAAGACTTAAAGCCTACTGCCCAACGCCACCGACCGGTTCTGAGTTTGTTTAACGGTGCATATTGCTTGTCCTGCTTTGCTTGTCGCTTTCCAATGCTCTGCCCAGGAAAACAACTGTCCAAGTCGGAAGAGTTGGGTGATTTGCAAGCCTGGACCTTGGCAGAGTCAAGTTTCAGCGGCCGCTGCCCGGACATGTCTAAAACACTTGCCCGTGTCTTGCTGGCATCGGCGGCTGGAACTGCGCAGAGCGAGCGTGACTTTGCAGATATCAAGTACCACACTGCACGCGACAGGGCTTTCTTAGGCCCTTACTTCAAGGCGTTCGAGAGGCGGCTTCGCCAGTGGGACAAGAACAGTCTTCGTGGTGCAGTTGCTATGCTTGCCCAAAAGATTTGGCAGGAAGGCTTCGGCTCTGAAAGATCATCTGGGTCCGCTCGCAAACCTAAGTTTGTTTCCGGTCTTCGACTAGAAGCAAGCCGGCAGGACGCTTGGCGGCACATAGCTTTTTTTAACTTGCCGGAGTTCGCTTTGCACACCTTGCCGGCCAAGGCACGAACAAGAAATCCTGTTTCGGAAGCCGCGTGGATAGCTCGACGCCGGAAGAGTGTGAAGCGATGCTTAAAGCTGAACGATGCCCCTCGGGACATGCTGCGGCTGAGCAAAAGTTCCCGCAAGGCAGCTGGAAATGCAATTTCCACCAAGCACGAGGAAGCGACCAAAAAGTTGTCGGAGCTGAAGAAAAGACGGTGCTTTCAAGCTCAGCAAGACGACCTGCTGCTGCGGCAAGAGCAGCTTCGTCCAGCAGAGCACAGCCAATGCTTGGAGCGTAGGAGGAAAGCTGACCACCAAGCTCAGCTCGAAAGCTCGCTGCGGAAACGCAGGCGGAGTCAGCCTGAACTTCCAGCTCTGGCCAATATGCGCCTTGGCGTTTGAATTTGCTTTTGCGCCTTTGTTCTTGCAAGTTTTCTTAGGCGATTGCTCGTGAAAGAGGAGGCAGACTCTACTGACTTGCACCAGAAACTCCACTCTTTGGGTGCCCTGGTGGTCAATGATTATCTCTTGGCTGAAGGCGTTGTGGTGAACAATGTCGCAAAACCTGGCTCTCGAGCTTCATGGCTAATGCGACTCTCTGGTGGTCTTATCGTAAGCCAAGCTGCGATCAAGACCGGGTTTGGGCCTTGGGTTAAATACAAAGGGCCAGCCAAGGGCACCCGAAGACATGTGCTCATTACGCCATCATTTCGCAAACGTCATCCGCGATTCGCTGTCTTGGCACAAACACGCATGCAAGAGCTCAACTGGAAAGTGTACGTGCGGGCCTTGGCTGGCTGTGGCACACTTGTCGTCCTGTCCGTGTCCCGTTTGCCTTGTTTGGAGCGGCGCGCCCCTGGTAACAGAACTGAGGACAAGGCTGCCACCTGGGTGAACGCAGCCAAAGCTGCCAAGACCAAGAAGAACTATGTGAGTGTAGGACTTGTGCAGGAAAAGTCCGTGCTGACATCCACAAAGATGTTCAACGCCCATACATTTGTACAGTGGGGAGCTCTTGGGGCAATAGAGCGATTCTGCCTGGGTCACAGCCGCCAATGACGAGCATTGGTCGCTGCACAGAATCTGCAGACTGGGGAAAGGGCTGCCACTGCCTCGCGTCATAACAGAGAGAAACACGTCTATGCGATGGCTCGCTGTCTGATGACGGAAAGCGCTTCTTGAAGCGCTGGGAGTTAAACAGTGTACAAAGCCGGGGGGGGTGGGGGGAACCTTGTCCCGGCTGATGCGCGGGTCCGGTCAGCCGAAAAATCCTCCATTTTGTGGGAGTTTTGTTTGAGCGCTTTCTGCCACGCAAGCCTGGTTTTTGGTGTTGCTCCCTGTGTCTGCCAAATGAACAATTCTGATGCATCAGAATTTTGGGCCCCTGCGAGTTCTGATGCACTAGATTTTGGGTCCCTGCGAGTTCTGATGCACTAGATTTTGGGCCCCTGCGAGTTTTGACGCACTAGATTTTTGAGTCTAAGTCGTTTATGCTTTTTCAAACGGGTCCTCGGGCTCTTTTGGGCCCGACAGCCCGAGTGCCGGGGGGTTCCGAAGCAAGCAAGGGGCCTTCAACCAACCTCCAAATGTGTATACCACCCTAGGGTTTTCAGCACATTTTAAAAGCGCCCCCCAAATCTAACATAAAAGTTCATACATAAATTCTTGAAATTCCTATCCGCTCGCCAAATGCTTTGAGTTATCCATTTTGATGAATAACTTAAACCATTTCAAACATCTTTAACCTCATTCTTTTCTATATTTTCTTTGTGCCTGTAAGTCCGTTCGTGCTTTGGTTTATGTGTCCTTTTTATATCACAATTACACACATCACAATGATACACAACTTGGCTTTTCCTTTTGTCCTTTTCACGGCACTTATCACAACGTTTATAGGGTTCAGTGAATAAGTTCACATCCTTATCTCTTTGACAACTAGAGCAATATTTCTTTTCCATAACCTCTATTATACTATACCAACAACCCTTTAAACCCTTTTTACTCAGATAGGTTGAAGGTTCAGGCAACGAAGTTGCCTAAGAGGTTTGATAAATCAAACCTATCCCTTATCAAAAACTCCCAACAACAAAGAACATAACCAAAAACCAAACAAGGAACAGAACACAGAACATTCCAAAGCAGACACCACCGCGCATTACAACAGGCACTACCGCACATTGCAACAGGCACTACCGCACATAGCAACAGGCACTACCGCACATAGCAACATGCACTACCTTGCCTTCCAACGCATTTCTCCTCTTTGAAGAACGGGCTTCTCCTCTTTGAAGAACGGGCTTCTCCTCTTTGAAGAACGGGCTTCTCCTCTTTGAAGAACGGGCTTCTCCTCTTTGAAGAACGGGCTTCTCCTCTTTGAAGAACGGGTTTCTTCTCCTCTTTGAAGAACGGGTTTCTTCTCTAAGCAGAAAGGGCTTCTCCACCCCAAATAAACCTTTCCTACCCCCTAGGAAACCATTTCTTACCCCCTAGGAAACCATTTCCTACCCCCTAGGAAACCATTTCCTACCCCCTAGGAAACCATTTCCTACCCCCTAGGAAACCATTTCCTACCCCCTAGGAAACCATTTCTTACCTCCTAGGAAACCATTTCCTACCCCCTAGGAAACCATTTCTTACCCCCTAGGAAACCATTTCCTACCCCCTAGGAAACCATTTCCTACCCCTAAGGAAACCATTTCCTAACCCTAAGGAAATGAATCTTCCCTGCTCCCCAATAGGTTTGTTAAGAAGTAAAATACACAGCATTACACAGCATTACACAGCAACCATTGACCAACTCAAACTCAAAATTGCTTACTCCACCAAACTCACCAAGATTTCACAAATCAACTCACTAGGCACTTTATAAAGTTCTTCCTGTTTATGTTTTACATAATCCTCACCCCATTCTACCCGCTTTCCACTTGGTGCCTGAAAATAACTCTAATAAATTTATATTATTAGAATTATTTAGGTTTGTAATTATTCATCATAAAACAAATGGTGTATGTCCACAAGCTCTTTATTTTCACCTTTTGCTATCCTTTCAATATGTTTATTGATAGTTTTTTCTAGCACTGTCATTCTTGTTTCAAACATTGGATTTTTTGACTGTTCATATTTATCAATAAATTTATCTGGGTTATATCTCCTGAATATGTATTTACCTGAAAAATCCATAAATAATTCGTTGTATCTATCGTCTTCATCTTGTTTAATATAATACTTATGTTGGTTTTCATCAACTTCAATACAAAGCATTGTATTATTAATCAATTTTCTTAAATCAATTCTTCTTTTTGTAGCACAGCATCCACCTTCTAAATCAACATAGAAAGGCTTGTCATTCTTAAACCCATCATACTTTGAAAATATATGTGTCATGACTTGTATTTCTTTTGATTTCTTCCTTACTTTCAATGTCCTCGGGTCATCTGGAAATAGATTAGCAAAGCAATGACTACAAAAACCGTTAAGTTTTCTATTGCCACGAGTTCTACAACCTGTGTCGTAAGGTTCGTTCTTTGATTTACAAATTTGATTTCCATCGCAGTCTGGACATCTGCTCTTATTCTTGCCATGCTTGCATATTCCACTACCATTACAATCTTTACACAAATGCTTATGTTTCCCATGTTCGCAAATCCCACTACCTCTACATTCCTTACAGCTATCTTTTCTTCTACCATGTTTGCAAACCCCACTACCTCCACATTCCTTACATCGGTCTCTTCTCCTCTCATGCTCACATATTTGACTTCCACCACAGTCATTACAATATCGTTTTAATTTATTGTGTTCGCAAATTCCTGTGCCACAATCTCTACATCTATCTTTTCTTCTTCCGTGTTCGCAAACCATAATACTGACCTACTATTTAATATTCATTTGTCTTTAAGTGTCTAACAAAATATATTCACCGTTTTCATCTTTCCTGATTTTATAATATTCTAATGTTTGTTCTCTTGGTTGCTTAATACGCCCTTTTGACACCATTTCAAAATAAGATTGTCTTTTGCTTTGATGGTCGCCCTTCGGCCTACCCAGCCCACGGCTTTCAAAAATCTTATCAATCTTTTCCTTCTCATCAACATTATCTGCTATGTTGGCTTGAAACTTTTCATCAATTGCTGTTGTTAAATCTGTTAATGCCTTGATATTCTTATTCAACATATTTACCTTCTTTATCAACTCACTTAATGACACATTATCACTATCTGACATATATATTTATATATATATATTTATTTACTTATTTATTTATGCGTTTAACGTGGTGTTAAATCTACTCTTTATATATTATTGTTTCATCATTTGTTTAACAGTTTCCTGTGTTTCGTTTTCATTATTATTATCGGATGGTGTTGCTTGCCTTCCCCATTTAAATGTAATATTATGTGCGTCTGTTTCTAAATTGATATCACCGTCTTTGGTTTTATCAATATTCATTTTTTTATATCAGTTTTACTTACTTTAAAACCAACTGGCACACAACTGCATTTACAATTTCCCTTCTTCTGTATTTCTAATTCATTTTTTAATTCCAACATTTTTTTACACATTGGACAAGGGAAATTGATAACTGCTGTTTTATTAATAATTTCTTCACTGTCTTCATCTGTTGATGAAACCGTTGTTTCTGACTTATTCTTTTTGTTTTTCTTTCTTCCCATTTATATTAATATTTACATTTTTATTTTTGATATATTCAAAAATAAGCTTAATTAATTCTAACGAATAATAACAACATTTTTAGTTTTATTTTCAGTTATTACAACTTGTTCTACTTTCTCCACTTGATTTATTATATCAATAGAATCTGAATAGCTCATTCCCATATTAAATAATAAGATAAATTATTAAAATTAATCTTATTATCTAGAATACTCGGGGTTCGCAATGGGTTTCTTCACACTGGCAACACAGAAAAGGCATCAAACTAATTCAATCTAATTAGCTTCAATGCTTATTGATTGAAGCAATGGACGCGAGGAACGAGCCTCGCGTGCTACGCGACGCATCGGCGATGCCTCGCGAAGCTTCGCGACAGCCTGTTCCATTATGTTATTCACCACCACACATAACATAATGATGGTCGCGTTAGCACGCGAGGCTCGTTCCTCGCGTCCATTCAATAATAAATATAAATTATTTTCTAAATAACTTTAATATTATTTTATTATGTCAGAAGTTCCCATTATAAAACCGATAAACATAACTGACTATGAATTTAAACAGTCTAAATATGAGCACGTGCCAAAACTACCTTTTAGAAGCATTATAGTTGCTTCTTCCACAGGCGGTAAGACTGTCCTTATTCAAAATTTAATATTGAATGTTTATAGAAATTCATTTGCAAGAATATTTATATTTTCACCAAGCGTCCATAACGACCCTACATTTACAGAAGTTAAAAAGTATATCAGGGATGAATTGCACGTGGATGATGAAAAAGAACAAATTTATTTTGATAATTATAATCCAAGTGATTTAGAAAATGTAATTGAAAGACAGAAGAAAATAATTAATTATATGAAATCCAAAAAGATAAAGAAACTACATTCAATATTAATCGTGATAGACGACCACGCCGATGACCCTAAATTTGTTAGATATAGTAAATTATTACACGGACTTTTTACAAGAGGTAGGCACGATGCAGTAAGCGTAATTTGTTCAACACAGAAATATAATGTGTTGGCGCCTATCATTCGTTTAAATGCCAGTTCATTCTATATTTTTAGGTTGAAAAATGCCAGTGAATTAATGAGTTTTATTGAAGAAAATAGCGCCATTGTTGACAAACAGCAATTATTAGATATGTATCATCAAGCCGTTAATGACGCACCTTATAGTTTCTTCTACGTGAATATGAATGCTAAAGACATTAACAAAATGTTTCATATCAGATTTGAACAGGCATTTCATATTACAAATGATGAATAAAGATATTCTAATTTAATATGATATATTAATATGGTTATAAAACAATGTAAATGCGGTGGATTTTATCGTAGAGGTAATTACAATTTTCGTACTAATTCTTGGATACATAAACTTTATAAGGTATTGAAAAGAAGGGCAACGGACGAGGAATTATTAAGATTTCAAAATAATTTTATTGATGAAGAAGATTTAATAGATGATATGTGTAGCAATGCCTCAACAAAATTACCCGAAAGTGAAATGACAGATTATGATAGCAATTAATAGCATTAAGCCATTGGCTTAATGTTATTAATTCAAAATAATGAATAGCTACACAGATTGAGAGCAGGTAATTTGTAACATATTTTATCTTTTTTACATTCATTAACTTTTTCTAATTTATTTATTATTGCTTTCAATCCATTTATTTGTATAATATCAATTTTTGACATTTCGCTTATCATCTCAATATCTATATCCTTTATTACGTTAATTGCTTCATCATCACCAATTTCTACTGGTTTTGATTTACCTGAACCCATTATATATAATATTATTTAGATTTTAATTTTTCAAAATTGAAATGTTGGTTTTCTTATTCTTCTTCGTCTTCAGTTGGTGCTGGTATTTCTGTTGGACTTTCAGACGAAGAACTATGAACAGTAATAGGTGGAGAACTATGAACACTAATAGCTTCATTTGATGAATTGCTACTGCTACTTTGTGCATTTCCTGATGTTATCTGATTAACTAAATCTGCAATATTTATTGTTGTTGCAATTGTGCTGTGTGATAAGTTTAATATTATATCTGCTACTGTAGCTCCGTTGTGTAGCATTATTTCTATCATTTTTGTCAGTTTGAACTTCTTTTCTTCTTCGTCGCTGTCCTCCTCCTCTGGTGGTTTCTTTGGCGGTGGTTCTGGCGGTTTGTTGTTGTCAAGCATTGTAGTAAAGGCTGACACCATTGCATCGCGTTGGTTTTTCAATGTTTGTGTTGCCTGTGTTCTTGTTGGCTCATTTCTTTTGTATGTGTTGTGCCAAAAGTTTTTAAGCATTATTTTAAACATATTGTCTTGGTTTTCCTTTACCTTAAACGCTTCAAATGTCATATTTAATTGTTGATTTGCATCATTGTATAACTTTTCTTGAGTCTCTCTGGTTTCTGTGGCGATTGTATCTGTGTTGGTTGCAATGTCAATAAATTCTCTCGGTATGCACTTTTTCATTAGTTTCGGTGGTTGTATTGTTGTTGAAGTGTTTGGTTTCATTAGGTTATGTATTGTAAAACTGTCGTCATCATATTTATCATTGAATTTCTGCTTCTTTCTTTTCAGTATATTTTTAGTTAATATTATCATGATTATTATTATTATTTATATATTATTTCTTACCTTTGCCCTTAAAACTTGCCTTGAGTTCTTCTATTCTACCTTTGCCTAAATTTACTATCCACCCGCCATTATCAATAGTGTCTAAAATCATATCCACTAAATATTGTTTGTATGTTCTCGCCTTGCCTCTTCCTTTGTGTTTCAATTCTTCTTGTATTTCGCTTTCTTCTGGTACTTGAATTCCTCTTAAATAAAATTGAAATTTAACATCATTTACTGTTAAATTAGGGTTTTCTTTCCAGTAAGCAGGACTAATATTATTATCTATTGTTGTTTTAAATAATGGCGTCATTGGCAATGGTGGTGGTTGTTGGGCTGTTGAACTTGATGCTCCTGTTGCTTGTTGAACTGGTGTCGCGTAAAAATTGTCATCTACTGCTTGAGGTGATAGTTCAACATCTTCTACGCGCATTGTTTGCTGGTCGTCTGCTACTGCTCTACCTGCTGGCGCTTGTCGTGGTTGGTGCTGATTGTCTGTTTGCCACCATTTTATGAAATAATGTTCCGCCCATCTCTCTTAAATTTGATGCCATCGCTCTACCTACTTCTTCCGCTTTCCGCTTTGTTGCAGTTGCTATATCTTGTAATTGTGTATCTACCATCCCTTCGTGTTGCCTTGCCGTTTGTTGTGGTGTGGAAAAATCATATTCATCATTTATTGCATTAGCGCTTGCTTGGACTGGTGTTTCTGCATTCATTTTGTGAACTGCATAAGTATGCCCGTTTCTGCGTGCTTCTTGTTTCATCATTGCCTCTCTCATTTGTCTGTCTAATATTCTCATCTCTTGGTCTTTCAATAATTCTAAATGGTCGCTTCCATCAAAAAAACTGCCTTGGGGACTTGCTTTAAAAAATGTAGCAGCTCGGTTAGGTAGTTTTCCCGTTATTAAATCATTTTCGCCAATTAGACCTACAATTTCTTCATAAGTGGGGCGTCGTTTCAATCCAAATTTTGCATATGGATTTATTAATTCTAAACTTGCTGTAGTTGCCATATTGATATAATAATAATTAGAAAATATTATTAATAATATTTTTGTGAAAAATATTATTAATAATAAGATTTTATTGTATAAAATCTTATTATATCAATATATTTAAGTAAATATTAACTTTTTTGTATCTTCATACCATTTATTTAAATGTTCTTTTGTTGTATGTGGTAAGTTAGGACGATATAATTCGCCCATCATTCTATCCAGCTCATTTACATAGTTTGCTCTCTTATTTCCTTCGTCAATCTTTTTCCTTAATGCTACTGATGCTTCTTGTGAGTTTCTTAACTTCATTTGTTCGTGTAGGTGTTCTAAATATTTTGTATCGTTCATATCAAATGGACTATATTTAATTTGTGAGGATTGTAAAAATATCTTACCTTTATTTTTCTTATTATTTCTTTTGTGGAATTTATACATTATATATTTATCATAGATTTTAATTTTAATCGTAAAGCACGCTCCCACTTTCACGCAATTCTAACACGCTCTCACTAAATAATTCTCGCACATTTTTATCAGTTGTCAGTGCTCTGTTACTTCCTTTCAATTTAAAAACGAGTAAACCTCCCATTTTAGTATTCTGTCCAGTAAAATTAGTATCTGCCATTTTCTCAAACGATATACCAATAACGAACTTGTCTTCTCTGTAGCGCTTGTAGGAAATGCTAAAGGCATCTTGGTCGGGGCTCAAATAGTGTAATGTTCGTCTTAAATAATATGCAGTTTCTGCCATTGATTGACATTCAAACTCTGGATATTTCTTGTTGTTGATTTGTAATTGCCACGTTAAATTTAAATCTTTATCTTGAAAACCTTTACCTTGGAAACGCTCGCGCCCAGCACCATCAGGGTCAGCACCATCAAAAATACGAGAATTAATCATAGGATTGTAAAAATAGTTCCATCTCTTATAAATATAATTATCGTGTCTGTAGTAATCATTATTATCAGCATCTGCACCTGCTCTTGGTGGGCGATACAATGTAATGAAACAACCATTTAATTTAGAAGCGGATTTAACAATATTCATATTAATTTCAGTTCCTGCCGCGTTGAATGATTGCGTCATAGTGTGATACATTGGAAAAACTAATTTCAATCTTTGACCCTCTAACAAATGTTTAACTATGTTATTGTTGACCGTGTTGTCCAATTGTATTACCTCGGCTCGTAGAATTACATTATTTAATTCCCACGAGGTGCTGGTGTCTCCAGTTGTGAAATAATAACCATTTGCATCAATATGAACATTGTCATCGGTTTTAGCAAAAGGTGTAATTACTGGTATATGTTCATCTGATACAATTGTAAATTCCAGTTCAAGCGGAGCATAACGAAGAGGTAAATAATAATTGCTTTCTAACAATCCGCATACTGGTTTATGTCCTAATCTCATATAACCATTAGCGCCGGGAATTCCTGCTACTGAATGGCGAGTATATCGCGATGTTAAGTCTCCCCAGTTGTTATGGTCTTTTGTAGTTGGAAATGTAACTGCCTCGGGGTCGGCAGTACCGGGATTTTTCGTTTATTAACATCTAACATTTCTGCCAATCCAGTAGCATAAGTATGTCGCCAGTCATCATCCCAACGAGGATTAGCGCTACTTTCTAAATCGTCCATATCTCTAGCATCTTGACTTTTAAAGGAATTATACAATTCACAATGCCTATTGTATTCAATAATATCCTGAACTTGCTGACCTCCAACAGTGCATCTGTAACGACTGAAGAAGGATGATAAATTACCTAACGGTCGTAAAAAATGACTTCGTGTTCCGTCAGTGTTTTGAAGATTAGCAAATAAACGAATAGAAGATAAATCAATATATGTGTTGTCTTCACCTGTTATATGAAATCTAATATTTTTGTTTCCTGCATTTGGATTATAGACATTGCTACCTGATGGAAAGTAATTTACATGTCGGCGGTCTGTGATATATTGTGCTGTTTCAGGAAGTCCAAAATTTAATGAGTTAATCATTGTAGTTTCTGATTCTGCAATTATATTATCCATTACTTATATATGATAAACTTAGATTTTATTTTTTATATTTTTCTTATGTGGAAGCATTGTAGTAGAATTATTTGAAGTTGTATTTTTTATAACATTTATTAAATAATTATTATTCGTTTCTACTATATCTTTTATTGTATCATAATCTAAATTCTTATATTGTTTATCGTGTTTTGACGGTTCTTTTGTCAGTTTCTTCTCTAATGGAATTTTGTTTTGCTTGTCTTTGTTTCTATACATTATTATTAATATTATTGATATTTTATTGTTCTGGTGTTGAATTAGGATTGAAACGCGAAGTATTTAACCCGAATTATCATTCGGGTTGAACCCATTAGAAATATCAGTAGTAGGACTAATTTCAGTCATACCTTGTGCTGTCCAATTATTGAAACTGTGTTCATCTAATAAATTATTGCTTTCTATTTCTCCAGTTATTGCCGCGTCATCAAACATTGCTATTGGGTCTCCGCGATTTCTAAATCGTAAGTATCGCGGGTTTTTCTGTTGATTACTTCCTGATACAAAAGGTGATGAATAAACAGTAGCAGCTGTGTCTATTGTTAATTTCTTGAACAACGGATGAACCGAGGGAATGACCGACCAGTCTATCAACATCTGGATTTTTACTTAATTCTTCCATTCCATCCTTATATCTTTCGCTTAATTGAACATTATGAGTAGGAATAAAAAACAAATCTGCAATTACATCATTGACTTTGTGATTTAGTCCCGTTTTAGCACCAGTACCACCAATATATAATGTGTTGCCTATTCTTGTTATTCCATTTACATTTGAATACGCGGCGTCTAAACCTTTAACATCATCAATCTTATTTTTATTTTGAACATTGATTTCTTCGGCATAACGTGTTTTATGTTTCAAGATTTGCTTATCAAAATGTTTATTGAAACCTCCTACTTTGTCTTCCAATTTCTTTTTATGGTTAAAAAATACATCTTCTATTAAATCCTTACCTGCCGTATATGCCTTATCACTTGCTACACCTGCCATCATTTGTGTAGGCGTCCTGCCTTCAATAGCACCTAATAATAATTGTCGTCCAATCATATAATAATAATTATATTATAATTTCTATTGTATATTATATTTATGAGTGATAGATTAACATATAAAAAAATCTATGTTGATAGTGCCTACAGATTGCAAGAAAGTAATTCTACCAGCGATTTTATTATAGAACTTGACCAAAACTTTGAAATTCCACCAAGAACAAAAATGTTCGTGACAGAGTGTTCATTCAGCACTCCGTTTTATACAACAGAGAAAGGGTTTTACGAACGCTTCTATATTATGTTGTATAATAGTTCCAATGTATTATTGAGAAGCACTGCCGTTGATGTATCCGGTGAAATTTATTATGCCAATCAATTATCATTTAAAATACAATCAGAATTAAACGCGGCATTTAATGATATCGTGCCGGATTTATTCTTAACAGTATATGGACAAAGCGAACGCAAAATGGAACTTAAATTAAATGACCCTCTAACTTACAAAATCAAAATACCTACAGATGAAGAATTAGAAACTTATGTAAATGGTGAATGGAACAGAGGACAGTTTGAATATGACAATTTAAGACCAAAGTCTATTAACTATTTATTAAGTAATTATATTGTCTACGAACCTGCGTCATCTTGGTTAAGTGGATACTTCAATTTAGTTCCTTTTCAGAATATATACATAAATTGTCCTCAATTAAGCGATTATAAATATTCAGCACCTAACAATTTCAGCAGTTCAGTAATTAAAAAAGTTCAAATCAATCAACAACTTGGCGGAGTTATAACAGATTTTACAGCGCCCATATATGCAGATTTTATTGATGTAGGCGGTAAAAATATTAAGAGACTACACTTTAGAATAACAACTTCAAGAAACGAATTAATTGATTTTCACGGCGTACCCATTTCTTTTAGCATTCTCTTTCAATTAGATAATTGAATAAACCCCTAAATATTAATATTTATATCAAATTATTAATATTAATATTTCTCAATTTGTCCATATAGACAAAATATATAAAACATATAGACAAAATATATAATATATTATATATGTCAGAAGTTGAACCTGAAATTACTAATACAATTGAAGCAGACGAGCCAGTAAATGAATTACCACCAATTGAAGAAGAAGCACCAAAGGCAGAAACAATAATAGAAGCAACACAAGAAATAAAACATGTAGAACCATTGAAAAACAACTCAAAAACTCAAGCACGCAATGAAAAGAAAATAACCTGTCCAAAATGTGCCAAAACTTTAACACTAAAATCATACAGATACAGTCACGAACGCAATTGCCAGGGACCATTAGAATCTAAACCAATTAAATCAATCAAACCAAAAGCAGTTCCAATAGCAAAACCCCAAAAGGTAGAATACAACGAAGTAGCGCACCGCGAAGAAGAGCAACATATTCCACAACAACAGCAACAAAATAATATAATAGCGAACACACCGCCCCCAAGAAGAACGCAACCGCAACCGCCTCCAAACCCGCTACAAAATATAGCGCAACATTACCAATTATTGCAAAATGAATATATAAGACAGAAGCAAGAAAAATATAATGCATTAAATAAAGGTATATTTGGTTCAAGAGGAAAGAAAAGATAAAATATAATTATTATATAACCTACTATATAATAATTATGTTTTCAACATTACCACTGGACGGCTCAAACAGGATTGTAGCAAGTGAATTAGTATTAATAAATTCAACAGAACCATCAACATTAAGCAGTGTTTATGCTACGAAACAAGAATTAGCAGATACAACAGGTTCATTAGGTGGAGGTTATACTACTGAAGAAGTTGATACTCTCATTTTAGCACAAAAAATAAGATAGATGCAAACATATCAGCAATATCAGGAATTAACGCAACATCAACAACAATGTTTGACGAACAAGTAAATCAAAACACAACAATTACAAGCAACCTTAATAATATAACAGCACACGGATTAACCATAACTTCAATATTACCGACTATATCAGCAAATACAATTAAACTTGACACAAATGCTAATAATATTAGCTCTAATACTTTTTTAATTAGTGGTTTTAACAACAGCATTAGTTCCAATTCGTTTTTAATCACAGGACATAATAATACATTAGCATCACATTTAGCAGTATTAACAACACACGACAGCGACATCGCAACAAATACAAATGGAATAGCAATATTAAATAACACAGTAGGTAGTAATATGACTCTTGTTAATAGTCATCAAAACACAGTAACATCGCATATATCATTAATTGACACCAACCTTAATAACATAACAGGGCACGGAAACACCATAACAACGATTCTTACAGATATAGCAGATTTACAAGCAGGTGCCGGTGCTTCATGGACTACAACCGAAAAAACAACTATTCAAGCAGATGTATCAACATTATACACAAACGATACTAATTTATTCAATACAAATACCGCATACAGTAATACATTTGCCTCAATCGTATCAGACAACACGACACAAGATTTATTAATAACTCAAAATTCAAATACTATCAATAGCTTAATATCAGCAGATTTACAAAAGCTAGATAAAACAATCACAACTGCACAAACAGTAAACTCTCCACTAATAATTAGTTTAACAGATAATACTAATCCAATTTTTAGAATTCAAGATGCCGTAAGTAACCAACGACTGGAATTCAAACGAGGCTGTCAATTGGACTCGTATCAAGGTTTAACAGGTGCTACACCTTATAGATTATGGTTGGGATGGAATACAGGAGATGTCATTATTGGAAGACCTAATAATGCTTCAAGAATTACGATTAACGGTAATGTTCATACTTCATACAATTTTGCTCAAGCACACGGAACTTCATATTTTGAAGGTGGTGTTTATATGAAAGGTAATTTATTTACAAATAATGATTTTTCAACAGATATTAAAACTAAAATTGATAATTTAGACAATGCATTAACTCCATATTTAGAAACACACACCCCATCGGCAACTCAAGGTTTTTATGTTCATCATCCTAATTTTGTTGCTTGTAGTATTGGCGATATTACAAATTCTTCTAACCAATATTTTATGTGCGACGGTGCTGTATCAAAAACCATATTCAATAAACCAGTTGATGTATTAGGTGATGTATATACAAATGGCGATTTAACAATGGTTTCTGGTAAAAAGATTGAAGTCAATCAAGTTCAGTCAGTATCAGGAAATACTTTATTATTACAAAATTCACCGAGTGGCAATGTTCAATTTGGCAACACATCAAAACTAATAATTGATAATGCTGAAATGTATGTTGATACAAATGATTTAATAATCAGGAATAGCAACACGTCAAACTCTATTAATTTGGTTGTTGGATTATCTTCAACATATGGTGATAATAAAATTATTTTAAATTGTGGTAGCAATAGCGAATTACGAGGTGACTGGACTATTGACGGTGATATGACTTTTGGAATTGCTCATAAAATCAATTTGAGACATTTAAATAGTGATGCTGTTTTAAGATTAGAAGCATCAACAACTATTGATAGTTATATTGATGGCACTAAATATTTACAATTGGATGATACTCAATTTTCATCATTTAACGGATTTAATTTAAGTAGTGATAAGAGACTGAAAGATAATATAGAAGATGTAGAAGATGATACTATAAATATGGTAAAAAACATTAAGATTAAAACATTTGTTAAAAATCAAAAAACTAAAAAACTGAATTAGGATGGATTGCTCAAGATGTTCAACAATACACAAATCCTAAATATAATATTGTAAATGATACAGGAGAATACTTAACAATGTGTTATGACAGAATGACTTGTATTAGTTGGGATGCTTTATCAAAACTAATCCATCGTGTAGAATATTTGGAAAACGAAGTCTTTAAAAAGAAAAATTAAAAATGAAAATCTAAATATAATGTAAAAATAACATATCAAATTTAATTCTATTTTACTAATTTAAAATAGAACTAATTAGCAACAGCAACCATCGCATATTCATGCTTGTATTTCCTGCTATGGTGATACTTTGGTTTATCTTCATCTTCATCTCCCTTTTTCTCCTCTGTTTCCTTTGCTTCTCTCTCCGCTTTTTTCTTGTGATACAATGCTTTCCCTGTTATTCTTTTTCTCGCCCTCACAGTATCCATATATTCGGGGTCTTCTTCCTTTCTTTTATGATAATACAGTCGGCAATATAAAGCCATTTGTTCTTTGATTTCTGCCAATGTCATATCTTCTGGTTTCTTTTGCGTGGTCATTTTATTCTAATCTTATAAGATAATATGTCTTTAAGACTGTTTGAAGTGGTGCACTTTAATTAAAGTTTATGACAAAGGCATTTAAAGAGTTAGTAATTTAATATATTATAATATAACTATAAATATGACTAAAAAAAACATCAGAGTATATTTACAGAACTTGAGAAACACAAGAGACAGTAAAATAGGCAAAGTCCCGCCTGACATACAAACAAAAATCAACAAAATCGTTGATTTGTATGAAGACCGCAAGATTTCACAATACGGAACCGCAATGAACCTGATAAAGGACATCAGCCAGACCGACACAAGAAGCGAGAGAAAGAACGGATTAAAGAAATACGAAAAGGCAATGGCAAAGTATGAAGAGGCTGAACCAATAACTGAAAGGATGGCAAAAACAGCAAAGAAGGCAAGAACGGCCAAGGAAGTGAAAGCGGTTGTAAAAAAACACGACAAACATTTTTTTTACAAGAAAGGCAATATCAGGATTAGCAAGTAAAGCAAAGGATTTATACAAGAACAGAAAACTTATGATGTGAAATTTATGTTGTTTTCTATTGTTGATAGGGACGGAACAAAGAAGCCAGCATTTAAGTTAGATGGTATAGCATACTACCCAATTATGCTTAAACCAAGGGGTAGTAGAGAGAGAGCGGTAGGTGAAGCCAATGCGAAAGCTAATCAGTTCATTGAAACATTAGTCAGTAGAAAAATAAGGAAATACAACGAAGATGAAAAGCATTTATTCAGAAAAGTTATGTTGATAATGAATACAAGTAGCGAATTTCAAGAGTTAGGGCATATGATAGACTACGCTGATGCAATTAGAATTGAAAGCGTTGAGCTGGTTGATATTGACACCGCAGACTTTGATGAGAGAGATGAACCGTTAAGACAGAGCGGTCAAAATGTAAGCATCTATTACAGATACATTCAAACCCAAGTGGACACGGAAGCACTGACAATAAAACAGGCATTACAGAAAAAGAATTACAAAGAAAATGAATGTTGGATTAATGCATTACTTGAAAACTTTGAAGGGTCAAATTTAATAAGAGAAAAGAGGCAACAGAAAAACACCAAAACCCTTACACGTGATAAAGTGCTTGAACTGCTTGAAATGAATGAAGAAGAATTTATTAATAATGGAGCTTCTGTAAATCAAATGGATAAGGTATTTAAGTTTTTCAATATTCCAGTTAGACTTTATAATTTCATAGGAAATCTAATTTATGAATATAACCCTAACAACTACTTAAATGGCAAAGTAAAAATATTCAGAGGATTAGTTAAAAACAATCATATTTATTTGTTAAACCACGATTTGGAAACATTGTGCCAAAAAACACCAGATGCCACGTTCAAAGCACCAACAACAGGCAAATTTTATATCACTGACAAAACCGAACCTCTTGAATACAAAATGTTTAGTAATGTAGATGAGCTACTGCAAATGAGAGAGCATGATGAATATGCACTGATTCATTCTGAAAATGATATGGTAAAGGTCTTCCATCAACTCAATGATGCAGGATATAAGCCTTATATTAAATATGGCAATTCCGGACAAATTGCAAATATTATGTGTAAGTTTTATTATAAACAACTCAAAAAATATGTCAAATATAATATTGTATCACAGAGCTTATCAAAAGATAGGATGGATGAAGATGTGGCAGTGGATGATGGAACAACCTATAACAATATTGTAAAAGCAATGTTTAAATTACAAAAAGGAATGTTTAAACAAAACCATTTGTCTTATTACAATGACGTTGATATACAGATATTGAAAGACTGTAAAACAATTGTCCCCATTGGTAGGATGCCTTGCACCCCAGCGCTCGGGCAACAAAATTGCCCAAGCGGTTATTTTATCAAAGATGTAGCAAGTAACAATTTATGCGAGATTGACATTAGAAAGGCTTTTACACATGCTGGATGCTGTATTAAATACATACCTAGATTTACAGAGTTTGATATTTTCAAACCTTTTAAGAATGAGTGTGATGTCAATGAGTTAAACAGTTTGACTTTATACATTGTGGAAGTGTATGAGGGCAACATCTTTCTCAATAAAAAATATAACTTGGTGTATGGAAAGTTTTTAAAACAGTTAATTAAACATAATGTAAAATTAAAAATATTATGGTATAAGCAACCTAACCATGTATATAAAGTAAATTACAAAAAATAATTGATGAACTGTATGATACAAAACTGTCTGATAATGAAGACCTGAATAAGCAACTCCATAAGAAAATATTTAACATTAGCGCTGGTATGCTTGAAAAATCGCATAACACTTCGCAAAAAAGCAGTGTATTTAGTTCATTGAAAGAAGCCTGTTACTACCATAGCCTATATGGTGGCAAGATTTACACTATCAGCAAGTGCCAATTGGAATTGGTAGAAGTAGATGAAGATAGCTCTCAATTAGAAGAATCTCCTGTTGGTGAAACATACTATGTGTTGAATGTTGCTGACAAAAAAGTTTTAACCAACGGATTTCTGCCGATAAAAGAATTGCTATTACAATATCATAATTTCAAAATGTATGAAGCTTACAAAACAATGACTGATAATAATGTCAAGGTGTATAGTGTTAAAACAGATGCCTTCACTATTCATGAAGATGATTTAGATAAAGTTTTTCGTTTTCAATTATTTGGAAGAAGTAATGGACTGCTGAAATGTGGTAATGAGATAGGCGATTGGAGGATAGAAGATAAAAAACATATCCAACTACCCACCAACGCATATACATATAAATATAATGAAGTTCCAGAAATACCTAAAATCAAAAATTTCAATATTCATATTCAAGATGAATGGAATACAGAAGAAATATGTAAGAAGATTATTAAACAAAACCCAGTGATTATAAAAGGCAAATTTCCGGGCACAGGCAAAAGTTATATTGGCGAATACTTTCAAAAGATGAATAAGAATGTTTTATTTGTAGTTCCAACTAACCGGCTGTTACAAGAAAAAGAAGTAGAAGCCACCACTTACAATAAGTTTTTTAGCATTTCTGTTCATGAAGATGTAGGCGAGAAACTGCCACAGTATGATTACTCGCCCTTTGATGTAATTGTATTTGATGAAATCTATATGTCAAATTTGTATGTTCTTAATAAAGTAAGGTTATTTATTCAAAATAATCCTGATAAAATTGTAATTGCTACCGGTGATGTAAAGCAGTTGCAAGGGGTGGAAGCAATGACCAACTGCCAAGACCCAGCGACATATATGGACAATTGCTTGGATACAATTTTTAAATACAATATCTTTTTAACAGTATGTAAGAGAGTAGGAGCAAAAGATAGCGAAGAAGGAGAAAGAAACAGGAAGATAATTAATGATATGTATGATGACTTCTGGGAAAAGAAACTGCCTATCAATGAAATAATACCTAAATATTTTGAAATAACTAATGATATAATGGCATCAGAGCATAACATCGCTTATACTAATATTAGGTGTAGAAATGTAGCAAGTGAAATCAGAGACAGATTAAACATAAAAGATAAATATGTAGTAGGCGATATTCTGATTGCCAGAAAATGGATACAAAAGCCGAGGGTCAATGTAAATTTAAGGTATAGAATAGTTATGATTGAAAATGACGAATTAGGGAAGCAAATAACATTGCAAAACATAGCAAATGAAGAAGATAAATTTATGTTGTTTGAGCCTTTTGTAGATGCTAATTTCATTTATTCATATTGTGCAACATGCCATTCTTCACAGGGTGCAAGTGTGAAAGAAAGCATGACAATTCATGAATGGAATTTACCATTTGTAAGCAGAGAGTTTTTATGGACGGCAATTACAAGATGTGTTGATTTTAGAAAGGTGAAATTTTACTACAACCCAGAGTTTGATAAACAAATGGATAAGAATATGATAATGAGATATTTTAGAAACAAAGTAGAAAATTATAAAATACAGGATAGGAAAGCAAAGAGAGAAATCAATGAAGAGGAATACATAACTGCCGAATGGTGCTTGGATAATTTCAAGAACAGATGCCAGAAGTGTAATACTCCATTTAATTTTGAATCTAAACAAGGTAAATTGTGTAGCAACTTTACCGCACAAAGGCTTTGTAATGATACAAGCCATGAAATAGATAATTGCGTCGGTTATTGCTACTATTGTAATGTATCAGCGCATTAAAAAGGCTTAAAGAAAGGATATATTAAGATAAATAGGGATATATGAGCAACAAATATCAGAATGGAAAAATATATAAGATAGTTGATGTAGGATATAACAAATGTTATATTGGTTCTACATGTGAAAGTTTAAGTCAGAGACTAGCAAGACATAGAAGTAATTATAAGTTATACAAATGTGGCAATCAACGCCAATCAACAGCATATATGTTGTTTGCAGAGTTCGGTATAGAAAATTGTAAGATAGAGCTGTTAGAATTGTATTCATGTAGTAGTAAAGAAGAACTGGGGCAAAGAGAAGGGCACTACATCAAAAACAATGTTTGTGTCAATAAAGTTGTGCCAGGTAGAACCGCGAAAGAACTATATGAAGATACACATGAACGGCAACTCAAAAGGTTCAAAACATACTATGCGAACAAGAAAGGTGAAATCCAGCAAAGGAAATCTGAACAAGTAAGTTGCAAATGTGGCAGTGTCATAACCAGAGGTCAAATGTACAAGCACATCAAATCCAAGAAACACTGTCAAATTTTACAACAACCAGTCATACAACAAGAACTTTACAATTGCCCGCGCGGGTCTTCCATCCGGAAACCGGACAAGAATAGACATGAGAAATCGCAAAAACACCTTGACTGGTTTAATCAACAACAGCAACAAGAGGAAGAAGAGCAAGAAGTAGAGCAAATAGATTAATTAAGATTTTTATTTTAAATTTTAATTAATTATATGGATAAACAAAAACTAATAAGTGATGTATATTATGATAAGTCAGGTTATGGAAGCAAAGCAGTAACACTGAAAGATGCCAAGGCAAAGGATGCGACAATTACTATGGGTGATGTAAATGAATTCTTTAAGAATAACATTGAAGAGAAAAGAAAACAACGAGGGCAGAACAGCTTTGTTGCTCCACACTCATTTTGGGGGAATTTCAAATAGATTTATTCTTTATTTCTAAAAACGACTTACAAAATCAAAAGTTTAGGATTGGGTTGATATTAATTGATATATTTAGTAAGTATGCTACGGTCATACCCATAAAAAGCAAACAACCAGCAGATGTATTAGCAGGAATAATGGAGGGTATGGAAAAAATGGGTGGGAAACCTAAGATGCTTTATGGAGACGATGAAGGTAGATTGAACAGTCATGACATTATCAATTACCTCAAAGAACAAAACATAGAGTTGTATAGCACACGGGGACACCCTGCTTTCGGAGAACGTTTCATAAGGACATTTAAAGATATGCTTTTCAAAAGAGTTGATGCCGATGAGAAGAAAGGTAAAAATAATATTCAATGGACTGTTGGAAATCTTATTAACTTATAATAGTAAATTGGTAAGTTCTATTACGAAAATGACACCGTTAGAAGCAAGGAGGAAGAAGAATGAGCTTGAAGTGAAACTGAATATATCAATGAATGCCAGAAAAACCCGTTTGTATCCTGATTTAGATATTGGAGATAAGGTTAAGATTATGAGGAAAAAAGGAATTAGCGAAAAAGAACGAACGAGTCATTATTTGAAAACTATTCACACCGTAACTAAAACAGAAACTAAGTTAGGGCAGAAATATTATTCTGTTAGTGATTTTCCTAAACCCTTATTGAGGCATGAGATGTTAAAGGTATAGAAGGAAAACATATTTAAACATAAAATAACATAGATAATTAGATTAGAATAATGCCGAATTATCAGAAAGGACAAATATACAAAATCTGGGACAAAAACTACACGAAGTGCTACATTGGAAGCACTGTTGAAGAATTAGCGCAGAGGATGGCATCACACAGATGCAAATACAAGCAATACATCAATGGCAAATATGGGTTCAACACATCGTTTGCGTTGTTTGATGAGTTTGGGTATGACAATTGTAAAATAGAATGGGTTGAAAATTACCCTTGTAACAGCAAAAAGGAATTACAAGCAAGAGAAGGGCAATACATCAAAACAACTAACTGTGTTAATAAAGTTGTTGAAGGACGAACACAAAAAGAATACTACCAAGATACAATAGAAGAAAGGAGGGAGGGATGTAGAAGATGGAGAGAAAATAATATAGAATATAAACAACAAAAGGATAAAGAATACAGAGATGAGCATAAACCGGAAATTACGGAGAAACTCAAAGAAAGGCGGTTGTGCGAATGTGGATGCTACATCTCTCTTCGGAACATGTCGGCACATAAGAAGAAACCGAAACATATTGACTTAATGAAGCAAATTGAAATGTTAAAGTTATAGTTTTAGACTAAAAAGGGTTTAAAGACAAATTGCCTATATATATTAGTGAAACATGTTCAGTGAAAATGAGCAGGAAAATATTATTAACGAATTCTTGAATAATATTTACGTAAATGATATGTATAAAATTATGAAAACTAAAATCATAAACTGCCCTTGTAAATTAGAAGATAAGAAGGTTGAATTATGTAAATTAAATTTACCTCAAAATATTATCAATGATATATGTAAGTTTAGTTATCAAGAATGTGAAGACTGCCAGCGCCTGAGGAGACTACCTGAAATTGTTGAAAGAAAAAACAAATGTAAAGCAATTGATGCATTGACATTTTTGTTCGTTAAATGTCATTTATTTCCTGAAAAGAATGTATTAAAAATGAATTTAACTTCTCAATAAGAAGAATAGACTGTCTAAAACAAATTTATCGGAAAATTGGTAATAATGATGTAGATATGGTAATTGAAATTATTAAATTGGAGAAATTCAACTTAGACAGAACAATAGCCGACTTTAACAAAGTTATAAAATATATGTATGACGACAAGAGTTTTTGGAAACATTGTTGCATTAATCAGTTTGTAGAATGTCCTGTGTTTAGAATATCACCTTTTGAAGAAGATTAACCCATAAACCTTACAATAAAAACATTGTAAGATTTATGTTTAGGTTCTTTGGAAAGTTCTTTGGAATGTTTCGTTGATTGGTTGTTTTGGAATGTTCTGTGTTCTGTTCCTTGTTTGGTTTTTGGTTATGTTCTTTGTTGTTGGGAGTTTTTGATAAGGGATAGGTTTGATTTATCAAACCTCTTAGGCAACTTCGTTGCCTGAACCTTCAACCTATCTGAGTAAAAAGGGTTTAAAGGGTTGTTGGTATAGTATAATAGAGGTTATGGAAAAGAAATATTGCTCTAGTTGTCAAAGAGATAAGGATGTGAACTTATTCACTGAACCCTATAAACGTTGTGATAAGTGCCGTGAAAAGGACAAAAGGAAAAGCCAAGTTGTGTATCATTGTGATGTGTGTAATTGTGATATAAAAAGGACACATAAACCAAAGCACGAACGGACTTACAGGCACAAAGAAAATATAGAAAAGAATGAGGTTAAAGATGTTTGAAATGGTTTAAGTTATTCATCAAAATGGATAACTCAAAGCATTTGGCGAGCGGATAGGAATTTCAAGAATTTATGTATGAACTTTTATGTTAGATTGGGGGGCGCTTTTAAAATGTGCTGAAAACCCTAGGGTGGTATACACATTTTGAGGTTGGTTGAAGGCCCCTTGCTTGCTTCCGAACCCCCTGGCACTGCGAGTTCTGATGCATCAGAACTTGCAGTGCCAGGGGGTACGGAACCCCCTGGCACTGCGGCTCAAAATCGGGCTGACCTGCTATTTGTTTTGGGGGGTATGTGCAATTAAGCCCCAAGCCAAGACTACTACGTCTTGTTGTCTTTTGTCTGGTGTGCTCATGTGTTCTGTCTGCCCGTCAAGCCGTTTCACGCTTCGCCCCGCAGCCAGCTTTCCTCCAGTTGCTTCTTCAGCTGACTTGCTGCGGTGCCGCAGAAAGTCCGTGAAGCATGGGGAAGACATCCTTGAAGGTGAAGAAAACTGGCATCAAGAAGCCTCCTCGCGTGGAGAAGGTGGAGTCACATTGCCATCGCAAGTGGCCAATCATGCTTGGGAGCGACTGCAGCGGCATGGGAACTGATGTTGTGGCAGCGAAGCAACTGGGGATTGAGTTCATGGTTCAGTTTGCCACCGATGTGGACCCAGATTGCCGAAAGGTGTTTCTTTCCCACAAAAAGGGACCGAGGAGTCTTGGATATGCTCTTGGAAATGTTTGCGAGAAGTGTGACTTGTACACAGCTGGGTTTCCGTGCCAACCATACAGCAGACTGCCAGAACAAGTAGCTGTTTTCAACAGAGTTTGGGTTACTTTCTGTTTTTTTGCACATAGGTCTTTGCTTAGTCTGCTCCTTCCGAGGTACGGCGGGCGTCGGGCAGGGGAAATGCGACCAACGTGATTTATCAAAGGCTGTGGTGGACTACATCTGCCGCATGCAACCGCGTGGATTTGTGCTGGAGAATGCGACGGGCATCCGGAATAAGAAGCACAGGAAGCACTTCAACAAACTTCTGCAGCAGCTCAAGGAATGTCGGCTTCCTGGGTCGCAGAAGCGGGCCTATGCTGTGAGCTGGCGAATGGTGAACAGCCGCAGTTTCGGGCTTCCGCAGAACCGGAAGAGGATCTACAGCATGGGCGCCAGGAGGTCCACGCGCAAGGGTGTGAAAACCAGAAAACCAAATCTGGTCCACTCGCTGCCTGAAAGCAAGTTCGCTTGCCTGGACGACTTCTTGGAGAAGGGGCTTCCCAAGGTGGACATCAAGAAGCTTTGCAAAACCAAGCGGAACAACATTTTGGCAGGAAGGAAGAAGCTCAAGGCGAAGGGTGTTTGGAATCTGGACAGGGACATCATCGACGCAGGAGCCGGGAAAAACTTCCGGCAGGTCACCGGGCTATGTTCCCACCAATCACATGTGCACGAGCCTCCGGCGACAACTTCTGGCTCGACAACGATTCTTGTCCAAACCAGATTTAGCGAGTGCAAACTTTAGAGCCTCCGGCTCAGTCCGCCGACATTGTCGTCTCCCTTTTCTCCTTCTTCCTCTCTTCCTTGTCTCCCTTGTGTGTTCTGTCGTCCTCTCTCCCTCCCTCTGCTCCCATCCTCCCCATCCCCCCAAGCCTCTCTCTCCCCAATCTCCCTCTCTCGCATGCATGCATGCATGTACATATGTATGTATGTATGTATGTATGTATGTATGTATGTATGTATGTATGGTAATGTATGTATGTATGTATGTATGTATGTATGTATGTATGTATGTATGTATGTATGTATGTATGTATGTATGTATGTATGTATGTATGTATGTATGTATGTATGTATGTATGTAGGTTTGTATGTATGTATGTATGTATGTATGTATGTATGTATGTATGTATGTATGTATGTATGTATGTATGTATGTAATGTATGTAGGTATGTATGTATGTATGTAATGTATGTATGTATGTATGTATGTATGTATGTATGTATGTATGTATGTATGTATGTATGTATGTATGTATGTATGTATGTATGTATGTATGTATGTATGTATGTATGTATGTATGTATGTATGTATGTATGTATGTATGTAATGTAGTAATGTATGTATGTATGTATGTATGTATGTATGTATGTATGTATGTATGTATGTATGTATGTATGTATATTTGTCTGTAATGTATGTGTGTATGTGTGTATGTTTGTATGTATGTATGTATGTATGTATGTATGTATGTATGTATGTATGTATGTATGTATGTATGTATGTATGTATGTATGTATGTATGTATGTATGTATGTATGTATGTATGTTAATGTATGTATGTATGTATGTATGTATGTATGTATGTATGTATGTATGTATGTATGTATGTATGTATGTATGTATGTATGTATGTATGTATGTATGTATGTATGTATGTATGTATGTATGTAATGTATGTAAGTATGTATGTAATGTATGTATGTATGTATGTATGTATGTATGTATGTATGTATGTATGTATGTATGTATGTATGTATGTATGTATGTATGTATGGATGTAATGTATGTATGTATGTATGTATGTATGTATGTATGTATGTATGTATGTATGTATGTATGTATGTATGTATGTATGTATGTGTGTATGTATGTATGTAGGTATGTATGATTGTATGTATGTTTGTATGTATGTTTGTATGTATGTATGTATGTATGTATGTGTGTATGTATGTATGTATGTATGTATGTATGTATGTATGTATGTATGTATGTATGTATGTATGTATGTACATAATGTATGTATGTACATAATGTATGTATGTATGTAATGTATGTATGTATGTATGTATGTATGTATGTATGTATGAATGTAATGTATGTATGTATGTATGTATGTATGTATGTATGTATGTATGTATGTATGTATGTATGTATGTATGTATGTATGTATGTATGTATGTATGTATGTATGTATGTATGTATGTATGTTATGTATGTATGTATGCATGTATGTATGTATGTATGTATGTCTGTAGGCATGCATGTATGTATGTATGTATGCATGTATGTATGTATGCATGTATGCATGTATGTGAGTAAGTAAGTAAGTAAGTAAGTAAGTAAGTAAGTAAGTAAGTAAGTAAGTAATGTAATGCATGTAATGTATGTACGTATGTATGCATGTGTGCATGCATGCATGCATGCATGCATGCTGACACACATGTATGCGTGTATGTATGTATGTATGTAATGTATGTATGTATGTAATGTCATGTAATGTCATGTAATGTAATGTAATGTAATGTACTGTAATGTATGTATGTATGTATGTATGTATGTATGTATCCTTGCACTTCCCCTTTGCTCCCCAGTATTTCCCGCAAAAAAAACACGTTTTTTCCAGCGTTTTCGCAAAGAGGACGTCCAAAAACATTGAGTTTTTCCAGATTTTCGGCAAAAGGATGCAGGAAGCCCAAGCCAGCAAAAAAGCCGGCAGGGGGAATCGAGCCTGGGACCCCTGTTTTGCGACACCGGCTCCCCGAAGACTACGTTTAGTGGAACGTCATCAAATTGCCGCGCGGTACGTGGGGGACCCCCCCCCCCCAAAAACCTACGTAATAGACGTCGGGCGGGGGGGGGGTTAGGGGGGGGGTTATCCTCTATCCTCTAGTAAGTATCCGACACGCCGAGCAATGTCGGCGGATAATCAAGTGTGGCGAGTTGCGCAGCCCGCAGCCCGCTTACAGCCTGTGCTAAGGAAAGTCGCTTTCTGAGCTGGCGGCTTTGCAGGGATTCCACAACTTCCGCTGGCCCAAAAGTGTGTCCCGCGCCAAGAGAGGCAAAATGGTGGGCAACGCCATGTCGGTTCCTGTCCTGAGGGAGGCAATGAGGGCGGTGCTCACGGCAGCTAGGTTGATCCGCTAGGCCTAGTAACTGTGGAGCCACAGTTATTAAGACAAGAGCTGCTCCTGTTTAATTTGCTGGGACGATGGTCCTGCTTTGGGTTGGTGCTCCGCGACTGCAAGGAGCGTGTGAATCTACAGTGAGGCACAATTGACTGGGGTAAACAAAAACGGAAGCGTTGCTGACGCGGATCAAATTCGACTTTTCACAGAGCGTGGCCCGTGCTTTCAGATTAAGGCTCATCCGCAGTTTTCAGATTAAGGATCATCCGCAGTGTTTTTTATTTGAGGCCCCCGGTGCCAGCTGCGTAACCGCAGCGAGGTGCAGACTGCTATGGTTCAATCAACATCCTCGGCAAGCTCAACCCCGGTGCAATGCCGGAACATAAGCGCTTCCCACTACGATGACGTGAGGAAGGCTTGGGAACTCATTGTGGGGCGCGGGCCTCAGTAATAGAGATGCCATCAGTCAGTACTGCGCTGCTGCTCAGGACGGATCTTTTCAGGGACCTTGAGTCAATGAAGCCCTTAACGATCGAGGAGGGCGGTCGTCAAGACCCCTTCGACAATCGCAAGTTGCAGTCCATGATGGAGGCCTTGAAGGAGGGAGATTCCACTACTGACCAGTGCATTGCAGGCGGCAATGTAGCGTGGGTTAGCTGGTCATGGTCTTCGACTGCAAGTGTGCCAGTGTACAAGACCAGCGTAAAGTGGATCATGCACACCACGTACAAGAAGGAAGCCCCAGCCTATAAATTTGGTGGTGGCAGTGGATGACTTGTTTATGGACCAGAAAAATGGGCAAATGAAGAGGATCAGTCCGGAGGAGGACCATCACGCCATCATCTTGGCCACAGCGAGGGACTTGCAGCAAGACAAGTTCCAGGAGGCCGGCGCCGTCGCTGTCTTGGCCCCTAAATACATTACTAGCCAAGCATTGAGTTGCCAGCGCAGGAATGGAGAAGGGCGTGGCTGTCTTCCACGATCGATTGCCGCTTCAAGCCCGGGCTGAATTTGTTCTGGGAAGCGGCCAAGCAAAGGGAGGATGTTGGGACCAGCTACGAGACCATGTACTACAGCCCTGTGCAACGCATCTTTCAAATAGTGTCCTTCAAGTTGAATCACGAATCAGCTTCCAAGACCAAGCTGACGACTAAGAAGCTTTTCGAGATCTTGTCTGCCAACTTGACGGTGACATCGGGGGAGGCAGTGACGCAGTCCTTCCTCGAAGTCTTGATGGCTCTGTGGAATTCCTTGCTGAGCGACACTTCTTTCCGAGAGGAAGTCCTGCTTTCTGAGGAGCTCTTCGGAAAGCGAAGTCCCATCAAGTCCATATATGTTTTGCGAGACCTTGCCACTGCTTGCAAGAAGCAACCGCCTTGCGTGAAGTGGGTGTTCGATGCCCTCATGGATGCGGCGTTGAACAAAATCTTCAAGCAAGGCGAGCTCAACCCCCAGGCGTTGGCCGGCAAGAACACCCGTGGGAATAATTCCAAAGGGCCTGACTCCTAGCACTGCTGCTTTTGGCTTAGGTTTTGCCTTGATTGATGGGGGCGCACTGCTTCTGAGGCTGTTCCATATGTGGGCATGGAAGTATGTCCTGAAAGATGAGATCCTGGACATGCTGTTGGCTCACAAGAGCCTGCCATGTGAGGACGCAAAACGCATCCGGGAGAAACTCTCCACTCAGGAGACGTGGCGCAAGGCAATGGCTGGTGGCCTTCTCTTCTCGCGGGAGACGCTCGACAATATCCCTGACAATGAACTTGACCCTAGCATTTTGACTGCAATTGGTGATTCAAGTGTCGCCCATGACATTGTAATGATCTGGACATGGCGCCGAGGCAAATCCGTGAAAGTCGTGGCCAACAAATCGTGGCTGGGGGCGCTGCAGCCAGCCAGTCAAGAGGCTGCGGAATTTCTGGCAGATCTCATTTACACCAAGAAGTACGACGAGAAGGTGAAGAGCGTGTTGCACACCAACTTTGACGTGAATGCCCTTCTCGAGCGCGAGGTGCTCAAGCCCATCTGGGACAAGCTAACCAAGAAAGCCGACAAAACGGCTGCGGCAACGCAGGCGGAGTCAGCGGACGAAGGTGCGTTGGATGACGCCGCCCTTGTGAAAGCCGCCATCCGCCTTTCAGAGCCCAATGAAGCCAAGGCAACTGAGGCTGTCCATGCAGTTGAAGCTCTGAAGACTGAAGACAAAGAGTTTCTGCTAGAAACTGAGACAACCGCCAAGGACCTTGTCAATTCCCTTTTGCAGGTCGCGGTGGCTGACCAAGAGATTGACAAACTCATCCTTGCTTTGTCGAAGGTGGAATTCCTAAAGACGCGAAGCCAGGAGGGTTCCCAACTTTTCATTTGGGACGTTGAGCAGGCAGGAGAGCATAAAACCGACGCTCGGAGGTCACCCCCTCCGTTTCAGAAAGAACACTTCGAGAAAGTGGTCAAGGGCGTGCTTTTTGCACGAAACATGCAATCCACTTTGACCTTTGACGACTCGGACGGGCCGCCTCCCCCAGACGCTTCGGATGTGTTGCCTAGCTTATTACATAAACACAGGATGCGTGCGCCGTCCATGCGTTGCTCATCTTAGGTTCTTGTTCTTTGACGGAGGCCGGTCAGGCCTGCATTCTCATTGGAACAACCTGTTCAAGGGCATCGGCGTGACTAAGATGTGGCATTTAATCCACACTGAGGACTCGACAACTGCGAACAGGAAGGCCAGGAATCTGTCAGGGACGGCGATTGAGCGTGGGGCCAGGGCCTCAGCGTTTTAATGTGATTTCCTCGGAGGCACGGGGGCTGATAATGAGGTCAACGTGATTAACTTGGCAGAAAAGGTCTTGGTGACCACCACGGATGCGCAAAAGCTGCAAGCTATCACGGGAAGCCGGAAGAACCTACATTTTGAGGGGACCGTGTGTTCAGATGCTGCGCCTTGGATAAACCAAACAGTGCGCGGTTGTTTGGCGCGCTCAGCTTGCGCCCCTTGTTTGCGTGCGAGTTTCTGAGGTCTACGGGGTCCCCCGGCATGATTTGGCAGGGCTGACAAGGCTGGCACCTGTGTTCAAGCACGAGTTGCTTGGAAGCTTCCGCGTGGCTGGTGCACCGAACAACCAACAGCGAACAGATGGAAGTGCAAAGGACAACGTGGCAGGAGAACCGATCACTTGGAATCCAAGGCATTCGCACATGATCGAGGAATTGTTGCACCGGTATCGGCCACGGGCTGTCACACTCATGACAGCAGCAGAGCCTGCGACAGCCAGCGTGATTTTGACAAAAAGAATTCCAGTGACAGCAATTTGCTCCTTGGCTGCATCGCAGTTTGATGTCCTTTTGCTCGAGTTTGGTTCTGGTGCCCAAGAAGAGCACGCCAGGCTTCTCACAAAAGCACGCCAAGTGGTTCAAGGCCCAGGTCTGCACACAGCTCCTCGCGGCGATGACTGACCCTGCCAACGACAAGATTTTCAACGCAAAGCTGGGAAAACTTTTGCACCTTCCGCATCCGCAGAGCAGCAGCACCCCTGAGCCTTCCACGTCCACGGTGACAGGCAAGAAGCGAAAGTCGCGGGGAGGTGCCAATGCAAAGCCGAAGCCAAAGAAGGCTGCAAAGATGAAGGCGGCTCCGAAGAAGAAGTCGGAGAAAAATCTGATTGCAGAAGACGAAGAAGACGAAGAAATTGAAGATGAAGAGGACGTCGAGGAGGAGAATCTGAGTGAAGACTCTGTGGGCAGTGATGACTAAACAAACTGTGGTGCCACAGTTTGTGCATTCTTTTGTTTAGCCAGCGCATGACAATAATGATGATAGCGGGACATGTCTGTTGGCAGCGAAGCAATCACAGACCCAGGGCAGATTGCAGTTCGGAGCGCTGCGAGGAAAATGGGATGAACACGCTGCTGCAATTGTGAGTGTCCTGTCTTTTGAACTGACAGTGCACGGAGAACCATTTGCAGTCCACGACCTGTGCTCTTGAGCAGCTTGCGCAAACTGCTCATGAGCCCCTCAAGCCAGTAAGTAGCATTGCCATTCATGAGCGGCGGCATTGAAGAAGGCAACTTTTTCCCGAGCCTGAGGAAGAACGACAATTGCGATGAGCCTGACTCTGGCAACGAGGAGGCTCAGCCTTCCATCGAGCAGCTCTTCGGCGAGGCGGGGGGATGGGATGATTCTGATGAGCCGGAGGACGAGAACGAAGATATGAATGAAGAAGAAGAAGCAGAAGAAGATGAAGACAAAGACGCAGGAGCAGATCCTCCATGTCCAGTAGCGAAGGCCAAAGCCAAGGCCAAAGCCAAGGCCAAGGCCGAAGCCAAGGCCAAGAAAGAGCCCAAGGCCAAGGTCAAAGCCAAGGCCAAAGCCAAGGCCAAAGGCAAGGCCACAGCCAAGGGCGCGTCAAAGAAAACCACAAAGTGTGACAATACCCGAAAAGCTTTCTTTGACAACGCTGTCGCCCAGAGCACGCCAGCTGCAACCGTGGGATCGCGGGCGGAGTGTAAAATTTGGGGGTGGAGTTGGGCCTATTGAAGTAGCCTCTCAGCAACTGCTTTGCGCTGGTTCAGAATTGATTTGTATTCCTTGGAGTTGGCCCAGCACTGTCTAGAATTTAGCCTTGGGTTAGGGTTCAGTTGTCTTTGGAATTGTGTTGTAGTTGTCATCCTTTGTTGAGTACTGGCTTAGTAGAAACAAATTTTTGCCGGGGCTTGAGATCATGCTTGTTTTTTATCACCCCCGGACGGGCATCTCAGCCAACTTGTTTGTAATTCCTCTCCCTTTTTCTTTTCTGGGGGAGCAATTTTGGGAAGACTTTTTGGAATTGCCTCCCCATGTATTCGCTATTCGGCATAAAGCCAGTCCTCCAAACTAGCCTTCCTATGAATTAAACAAGCTAGGCCTGAGGACCTGTCCTGACCGTCCCAAATCACACTCCTAACTCAGCCCTGAACCCTTTTCAAAGCCCCGATCTGCCAAGCAAGCCCTAAACCGACCCTGAGATTTCCGCCCCACACTCATAGTTACCCTCCATCCCAAACACGAGGGGCGTACCTACACAGCAAGCAAAGTCGCGACGGCTGGATTCTATGTATGTGTCCAATGTTAGCCACGAACCAGAGCAACGGAATGCAACAAAAGAGCAGCATATTTGTCCACAGACGAATACCGCAGCACCCATGTGTATGCCGCTACCCCCCAACCCGAAGCCTAAACCTAAATCCAAGACCAAAATCTAAGCATGAGCCCTAAACCTAAACACTAAACTGACTAAACCCTAAACCTGGAGCCTGGCCCCCAAACCTAAGCCGCAAACCATCCAAACCCGAGACCACCTTCCTATCGAATCTGTTTTTGGGGGCATGTACTTTTATCATAACATGTGTATTTCATGCCAATACCCAATGCGGTTTGGCTCAAGCTTTTAACCACGGCGTTCCCTTTGTGCTGTCTCGTCGACTCGCGCCATACGGCGCGGCGCACCATCTCCACCTCGAAAAGAGCGGAGCTGGCAGTGCCGCGGGTGGCTCCGGGTTGGAGCAGGTCACAGGCTGGGGGTGGTGGTTGCTTTGGTTTGCTTTGCTTGCTTCGCTGCATTGTTTGCCTGCTTGGTTTGCTGCTTTGTGCTTGCTTTCGGTTGTCTCTGGCCTTGCTGGGTTCATTTATCTTTTGGTTAAAGGCACCCTGTTTTGGTTCGTTTGTTGTGCCAGCCGGGGGCACCGCTTTGCCCTTGGGACTGGGGGACTTAAACAATCTCTTCTTGTTGGTGGGATTGGGCCTGTTTATTCTCTCCCGAAATATTGTTTCAAACCCTTTCGCAGGTTATCAGCCGTAGGATTCGTCCTCGGTTGGCACCGCGAACCCATTTTTAATAACAACCCTGCAGGCGCCGTTTTCCATAGGCTACTGTAGGACTCATGGCGGGATTCACTGAGGATGGACCTCATGTGGTGACCGATGAGTGGGTTCTCGGCCAGGCCGGAATCTTGGACGTTGTGAATGACGGCCAGGTGCCCGGACAGCCGATGTTTTCGGGTCCTGACTTTTTGTCGGACCACACTTTTTCCGAAGCAATGCCTTCAGAGAGATCCAGTGCGAATCGAACTGATGATCTATCGTCTAATGCCTCAAGAGCTAATCGCTCTCAGGGTCGTGGGACTAATCGTCCTGACCATGATGATTCCGTCTCAGGACGTGATGATGACGAGCCCGGTATTGCACCTGGAGCTCAATCCTCATCTTTCGAACTGATGAATATTGGTCAGTCCGAGGTTCGTGACTCCCGAGGCAGCAGTAGACCTGTGCCAACCAGTAGCGTAGCTTTTCAAGTGCTCGGTAATCCCGAACCTGGTACATCCAGTGGAGTTGCATTTGATGTTCATCTGCCAACCGAATCCGGTGGGCTAGATTGGAGAGCCTCATGGCCCAACGACGGAAACATTTTTGGTATGGATTTCGCCGCATGGATGCCAGGGCCACCAGCCCCGTCATCTGTCCCGCAATTCCAAAGCCCGAAGCGGGCTGCTGGAAGCGATGAATTCATGCTACCTTTGTCGATTGAGAATCTCAATCCTGATGTGGCCAGCCGTAACGTCAGGCCAAGGCCGTCGGTAAACCCGACCATGAGGAACATGTCCCCTCCCCCAGGACTTTCAGGATTTGAGAGCCCTAGGGAGCGGAACATTGTAGACAGATTGGATTTGCATCCCAGTCCAACCCCAAGCAAGCGATCAAGGTCAAATTCGACTGGATCGCATAGGGCAAGGGGGATGGATCGGGAAACTGCCCACAGGGGAAACCCCAGTACGCGGGACTCAGGACGCGGTCGATCAGGTGACCCAGCGTCGATCATTGGTAGAGACCCTTTAAACGCGGACACACTCGTTAACGTGCTTCATGGGATCGAAGTTCCAGGAGGAATTTAATAGGTCGAGTGGCTTGAACGCACAAAGTGTTCGCCCTACACCCAACGCGGCTTCCTTTTTCGCCCTGGACAACATGGACGGAGCTAATGTTCCGATAGAATCTGAGTCCATGATGGCATCAAGTTCTAGTCGCAATCACACCATCAGTAATGCGACTGATATTGAATCGATGTCTGAATCTAGAGTGTCCAACGCGACCGATTTGAATGACATTGTGATTGCTGACTCGAGACCTGATGTTCCTATGCGAACTGATCGGCCTGTTGTTCCTAAACTGTCCGTTGTTAAAGGCCTGGGCATGACACAACCCTCGGCGGTTCGTGATGCTAGGAGATCTGCACCATACCAGAGCCAATCTCCCAATCGGAGTGAGTTCCCACAGCCATCAACGGCCGTGCAGGATGATTTCAGAACTCCTCCGAGATCTAATCCAATCATGATTGATCTGTCCACTCCTCGGGAACGTGGATCAAGGCATCGTCCAATGGGTGAAGATCAGCCCAATCAGGTTGCTGATCTTGTCACGGCCCTTGAAAGAGGGAAAGTGGACTCGTCCGTAAGTGCGATTATTCATCGCCTGGTTGCTAAGGTCGAAGACCTTGGGAATAGGAATGATAGAAGTGATCAATGCATCAGGCAACTAACCACTGAGGTCAACTCGTGGAGAGCCAAGTACGACCAATGCGTCCATGTGAATAATACATGTACGCAGGCTGCAAACGTGTCGATGCAGCTTTCGCAAGGAGCTAGGGATGTCGTAACCGAGCTTGGCCAACGAGTCAAGATCATTTCCGATCGTACGACTAGCTTAGGCGACGCCGAACAGTGTTGGCGTACCAACAAGGAAGGCATTAAGTGGATCAAGGACCAACTCTGCGAAACGCAGACCAATTTAGAGGTCAAATCAAGGGACTGCAAGTCCTACACGGACAAGCAGAATACTCACAACATGGCTGTTTCGACTACGCTCAACAGCAAGCTTGAGCAGATGCTCAACGTGCTAAGTAGCACGGCCCAGAAAATTAACACTCTCGAATCAAAGTACTCGAGCCATGCATCGAGTAGTGGATTGAATGATCACGCAGGGGGTAGGCGCGCCATTTCCCGTACTCCGGATAAGCGGCCACCTCCGCCTAGTCCTCCTGATAATGATCCTCCACCACCGCCTCCTCCTGATCGGCAAAGCCCGGGAGGAGGGGGGAAAAAGAGTGCTGCCGGTGGGGAGGGGGGAAAAAGAGTGCTGCCGGTGGAAATCCTGGCAACGCTGGAGAACCCAGATGTAAATACATGGGTGATGGGCGCATCCACCTCGTTGCTGAATTTCGTTGTAAAGGATGCAAGGGTGCGATTTGCGAGTACTGTTTCTCGTTCAAAGAGGACTTGTGTGAAGAATGCTCCCGCGACGGACCCCGATGCGGTGTCTGTAGGGAGAGTTCGTTCCTGACCAAGGGAATTAACTGTCAATTTTGTAAGACTTTTTATTGCACTAGGCATTCTGCTGGGCAGGATGACTACAGGAGATTTGGATTTGTCAAAGGGCCCTGTTGTCTTGCGTGCCTTAGAGACGAAAGCAGCAGGAGAAGGGACCCCGATGCTACTCGGATCAGGAATAGGTCCCCTGGAGGCGCGCCTGAGACGAACCCTACGCGGTCGTACTTGCCGCCTCTGCGACCGCCTGTTGATTGGTCTCGTGATGTTCCTACTGAGGGTCAGCCCAATGCGGCAAGCTCTCAGGGCGCTCCAAAGGCTGCGCCAGCTGCAGCCCTAGACAAGCGTGAGGGTATTATCCAGGTTACGATCCTAATGGTGCAAGACCGAAGGATCCATCGGGCCTTGACCCGCCAGTCATGCGTGGTCCTGATCCTCCCGAAAGGAATTGTCGTATGTGTAATCGGGACATTCCTGACCCTAGCAAGATTGAGGATTGTAGGGTATGCATGAAAAGGGCGTGCGACATTTGCATTCCGAAGGCTACTCGCCTATGCCCTGTGTGTGCAATGTCAATCGGTAGTTCACAGGTCCCACAGCACCTATTCGGAACAGGTGGTGGCGGATACAGTAGCCATCAGGATCCGAACTGTACAGCTGCGACTAAATGCATTTCCATTGAACTTCCATCAGAGCCCGACGCGGCTGGTCTAAGGGTATGGATAGCCAATATGAAAGAAGCTGTTAGCAATGCCTACAGCTATGATGGACTATACGTCATCAATTGGTTAACCGAAGTTGAGAAGGCGAAGCCCTTTGAAGGACTGGATGGAGAATGTAGATATCACGTTCTCGAAGCCTGGTTCAATGCAGCCATTCGAAAGTGCATCAAGACTGTAGCGATCATGGACAAGATCAATCGTCTCACTGAGGCTGCTCAACGCGCCAACAACCGTATCAAGAGTAGGCAGATCTTGTGGCTCTTATACGACCGCTTGAGGACTGCAAACATCGGAGAGCAATCATTTAGAATAATTGAGCTCTCGAACCTGCGGTGTAGCGTTTCGACTTTCTATGCAGAGGAGGAACGACTCGAGCGATTCATCGCGAAATGGGACCACATTCTTGCGGGTCTCGATGAACCGCGAACCGAACAGGTGAAACGGTCGCTATTCAGTGAGAAGGTCAGACACCTCAACTGTTTAGCGCATGATATCAGGGAGTGGGATAGAAACATATCCAACCCTGATGTCTGTAGCTACGAGTGGCTTCGCGCTCGTTGTAGGAACGAGATCGATCGCTGGAGGGTTCGTAGGAATCAAGTCAATATGCACAAAGATTTTTACGTGCGAACTCCGTCCAGGGAAAGAGCCCAGAAACCTGGTGCTCCTGGCCCTCCTGTCAGGAGACGGTCGCCGTTTGGGGACTCTCACAGGCCTAGTCGGCCTCCTAGTGACCAAAGAAAGAAGACTGGTAATACCCCGAGTCCGCATCAGAGAGATAGATATTCCCCGAGGAATCGGGATCAGGACAGGAGCCCCAGGGGCGAAGCTCCTAGGAGGCCTAGGTCCACGTCACCCGGTGCCCCGGCAATCGATGCATGCAGGGACTTCACACGCGGGTATTGCTCGCGTGGACAAGAGTGCAAATTCGCACACACCAGGACTGGGAGTTCCGATGCCAAGCGCAAGGAACGTCCTCCCCTGATCCTAGGGTATTGTGCCCAATGGATCTCTTATGGCAAGTGTCTGAGGGACAAGTGTGATTACAAGCATGCAAAGCCACCTGAGCATTTGCTGAAAGATGCAGGTAAGCACACTGCGGCTCCAGCAACCGAATCTGCTGACGCGCAGCCCGCATCCGCTGAACCTACCAGCAATGCTGACGACAGGACATACAGTCCTGCACCTGATTTGTCAGCAGGTTTTTGAGAGGGGCGAGCCGTAACCCTCAGGCTATTGGGCTTGTTGCCTGCCCTGCTCATCCCATAGCCAAGGCATTTGAAGAGTACAAGGCTGGATTTCAACGTCCGGTAGGGACAATGGAGTGGTCCAAGACCACCATTGGCGCTCGAACACTGCAAGGCACGTGTCCGGGTGGACCGAATGTCAGGGCTGTTGTTCGCAGACGGACTATTCGTCTATCGGACAACGCTCTAATTGATGATGTTGATATGAATGCGCCAATTCGTAAATCCGTCTTATTCAGGCGGATCCCCGGGCCTATGGATATTAGGACAGACTTCTATTATCTGCCCGGCAAGTGCGGTCAGTATAACTCTGAGCTCGCGCGCATGGTAAAGGTTAGACCCAGTGCTCGCGAGCTGAGCTTCAATGACACTGCGGAAATCTTGCAGGTTGAAAATACCAGAACACGCAGTGAATCTAGGCCGATTGTCCATCGGCGGTCGCACTCTCACCCTATTCACCCAGATAGGTTGCGTCAGCCTCCTGAGGTGATTGCAATGTCCGAGGAGAACGCTAGAATCCTAGCCGCCACAACTCGACAAATTGTACAGATGCACCTAGGTGAGTATGTGCCGGACAATAAGTGGGCCCGTCGCATTCGAATGATCAGGGAGAATATTCCTGATCAGATGCCAGCAATGCCTGGCCCGCAGGTAGGAATCCGGTGGCTTGCTGACACTGGGTGTCCTTTCGACTTGGTTGGGATGCACGACATCCCTACCCAAGATCATCGCCATATCAGGAATGGGCGAATTCAACATTCATTGCAAACCGCCAATGGCGTCGCTGGAGCCCAAGGTCGGGTCGATGCAACTGTTGAATCGCTTGACGTGGACATAGAGGCCTTCGTCATGGGTAATACACCCTCCATCATATCGATAGGGCGTAGATGTGTGGATTTTGGATACAGTTTCCGGCGGGATGCCTTTGAGGTGCCTATTCTGATTTGCCCATCCGGCAGAACTGTAAAGCTCGACGTTATAAACAACGTCCCATACCTGCCTAAAGGGCCGGTAATGTTTGGAGCTCCAAATCTAGACGCATGTCCTGCGATGCCGGCAATGCCCGGGCCAGTGCTTGCTCTGAACGATGAACTGTACCCTGCAGCTCCCTCTGAGGCCGACGCGCCTGACGAGGGGGGTGAGATTATTGAAATCAAGCACCCTGAGGGGTACAGAACTGAGGCTCAGTTGCGTGCTGAAGCTTGATGACGCATTTACCAAAGAATCCGTTTTGCACGCATTGCCAACGAGCAAAGATGGAGAACGTGCGCTTGCACCGCCGTGGCGGTGCTGACGCGCATGAATGCACGAAATTCGGTGACATTGTTACTGTAGATACAATGGTCTTGCACGGTTTAAAAGACCGTGGTGTAAATGGCGAAACCGACGCAGTCGTGTTTTACGACCTTGCGACAAAGTACATAGATGTACTGCCTGTGTTTAGTCGATCTGTACCTAATACGGTAGAGGCTTTTCACAAATTTATGGGTCCAGAACCCAAGATTGGTCTGTTATACTCGGATCAAGCCAGAGAGTTTCTTGCGGCTACTCGCCGAATGGCTTGGGTACACCACATGTCCACACCTGGAATGCCAAAGACAAATGGCATTATTGAAAATAAGGTAAAGCTTGTACTGCATGGAGCAAGGGTTCTCCTCAGACAAGCCAGCTTATCGCCCAAATGGTGGCCATTCGCCGTTCGCGCATTTTGCGCTGCCAGGAATCTCGAAAATCGAGGTGAAGGAACCGCATGGGGAAGAAGAAACGATGACAGGGACTTTCCCGGTTAACTCATCCCATTCGGATGTCTTGTCGATTTCAAGCCAATCGCGCCTAAACCGCGTAGGCTCGAAAAGGGGGGGCTCAAAAACGCCTCCGAACGGGACGATCATCACAAAGCTGATGAAATTCCCACACAAGACCACTGGATCTTCGATGAAGAATCTGGCAAACTCGTCAGAGTGCAAGCTGTTCAAAGCTGACAGCGTAGATGCTCCAATCGAACACATTCGTCTCACCGCTGACCGTGATACATGGGTTCAGTATGATGAGGGGAATGGAGAAATGATGCACTCCGTAGACTGGAGGATTCCACTAAGGAGCTAAAAGCTCCGTCGACTGGCGAGACATATTTCACTGTAAAGCCAAAAGAATTTGACCCTCTTGAGGACTCTGATTACGAGCCCGAAGGAGATGACGAACTAGCTGATGATTCAGGGCCATCCGATCACGGAGAGGACGAATACAGCAATGTGCCTGCCATGCCGGCGCAGAAAGTTGACCCTGCTTCTAAGGCGCCCAAATTCGGGCCAGTGTCGAAACCTGGGATTTTCCTAGGCTATCGATTAGAGCCCGGAGGTCAGTGGAAAGGCGACTATTACGTTGCCGACCTTGAGCACTTCAGAAACGGATTTTCCCGACCCAGTCTTCACCAAGTCAAAAGGATTTGGCGGAATTTTGAGGAGGGATACGTTTTTCCCATGTTGGCTGCCTATGAGCGTCTGACTAGGGAGGTCCAGCTCCTAGATACGGGAGAGGGAAAGGGTCTTCCCAAAGCGGATGCCCCTGCCGAACCGGACAACCAGCTCGGTGCTGACGATCCGGATTCTGGCCAACCTAGTGGTGACAATAACGGTATGAATACTGACTCCGATGCACCTGCTGATGTTCCTAAAAGGGACCATTGGGTGCGTGATGAAGAATCGAAGTCTTGGCACAGACATCATGTCGATGCTAGGCAAGCTTTCTTCGGGGATGACACATCCCCACTGCCTCCAGGAGGCCCGTCCCAAGCGGAAGTAGATGACTATCGGGTCACTCACTTGAAGTATCTTGACTCTACGCAGCAATGCATCCGTGATGATAGAAGAGTCCTGTATGCAGGACATCGGATCAGAACTCATAGATTCTGGCTGGTGTAACAATTTTGTACGAAAAAGGGCATGCCCCTTCCAGAGCTCCGAGGGTCACGCTGACCAAATTTAAAGCTAGGCTTGACAAAGTCAAAGACCTCGATGCAGGTGAGCCTAAGGCTCACACCTTACACGGTGACGAGCTCGATTACGACCAGAAGGTTGAAAGAAAGGAGAGGTCCTATTCTGGATCTGGCAAACCCAACTCCATTTCTTCTACTGACTGGAGAGGTATGTCCGTTAACATGCGAAGGATATACATCGAGGCTGAGAGCGAGGAAGCTCTGAAACGAGCGCGTGCTGGCGAAGCCGCGCCCTCCAATCCAGCCGGGCCCGCTCTTGTAAAGCGAAGAGTGTTGATAGAATTTGCATGTGAACCTGACTCTAAGCTCTCCGCCACTATGCTGGAACAGGGGGGTGACGCAATTCGCGTACACAAAGAGTCGTTCGACATTTTGAAGAACAAAGATATGACCAGACTGATTGAGATAATCGACCAGAACCCTGGGTGTGACGTATGGGGCTCAATCCCATGTGGACCATGGAGTACTTGGCAGTATGTTAATCTGTCGCAATACGGTCCCGAATTCGCCGTTGAGCTCAATGAAGCTAGGCGTACATCAATGGTCATGTTTGCTGCCTTCCTCCGTGTCGCCAAGCGCGTACGTTTTAAGGGAGGTAGAATTGCGTTCGAATGGCCGAGGCACTGCCTTGGGTGGAAACAACCGTTCATGAGGCGTCTAATCGACGATCCCGACACCAGGTGTGTCGATGTTGACGGTTGCGACTTTGGAATGCAAACATCCGATGCTTTTCCCATCAGGAAGCAGTGGCGGATCGCCACTTCGTGCCCTGAACTAGCCAACGAGCTACGTGGGCGCACATGTTGCACGAATCAGGTTACCCTCACGCCAGGATCGAGGGAAGCCTTACGCCCTTGACTGCACGATACTGTATCCTATTGGGATGTGTAAAGCTGTAATTAAAGGTCTCTATGGGGATAAGCCTTATGCGGCTGGCCCCGCTACCTTGAGCAAACAGGACGATGCTCCTGCTGCGCCTGTTGAGGTAACGGAGGCCGACCCGTGTGCATGGAGACGAGACAAGGATGCCTTGCTCGTCCATATTATGAATGATTACGCCACTCTTCCCACTCGGCAGTCGCCTGGGTCTGCAGGCTTAGATTTAAGCTCGAGTGAAGATGTCACGGTTCCTGCAAAGGGAAGTGCCCTTGTGCGAACTGGATGCGCCTTTACCTTCCCTAAGGGAGTTTATGGTCGCATTGCGCCAAGATCTGGTCTGGCAGTTAAACACATGCTGGACGTAGGCGCAGGAGTAATCGATCCCGACTTTTCGGGAGAAGTAAGAGTGATGCTTTTCAATCATTCTGATTATGAATTTCGAATTCGACCTGGGGACAGGATCGCTCAACTCATACTTGAGAAAGTCATGATTGTTGACGCTAAGATCACTGTCAAGCAGCCCGACGTAACCGTCAGGGGGGTCAACGGATTCGGCAGCACTGGCGGGTATCCTGCTGGCCCTGCCATAGGGTTAAACGGAGATCCTACTCCACCGATGCCCAGATCGAACAAGGCTTCGGGGCATCAACCCAACCTTCAGGGAATACCAACCTTTTATGCCTGTGTCGCAAGGCCTGTGACAAAGAAGGAGCAAGCTGGCAACGACAAAGCGCGTGCAGCTCTTCTCAAGGAATGGACAAAGCTCCGAAAGTTGGGATGTTGGGATGACTGGCCGGTCATTAAGGACATGCTTTTTAGGCCTTTTTTTTTTTGGGGTGCTTTTTGTGGACCGAAAACCTTGTTTTTTCGGGTGTGCATACTTGTCAAAACAAGTCGTTTTTCGGAAAGGTTTTTTTTGCCGAAAATCTTGGGGAGGGAGGGGGGCCTTGATGTTTGGACAATCCGGTGGCTCAGAGAGTTGTTTTTGCTATGTCAGCTGGTAGTGAAACTTGGCGCACGTGCTGCCATGGACATTTACGGGGTTGACGCTGACGAGCTCGCGCATTGCGTGGCGCTGCATGTCATTGAAATGAAGATTGACGAGATTATTGTCAGGAAATGCAGCCGGGTCCTGCGGTTGATCATGGAAAGAACTGGGCGAAGAGCCGCGATGTTTCCTTTCGCAGTCGTTCTTGCTGGTATGGAGCGCGCGCTGATTTCGCCATTGCCTTCTGATGATATGGCCAGGGAGCCTCTTGTGCGGGATTTGTGCTCTCCAGGCTCTCCAGGACCAACGCAACTTCCACGCGTCACTGCTGAAGAGCGGGCCTTTGTGGAAGAGTCGACCCAGGTTCTGCACTTCTTGAACGAACTGGCCGACATTAACGAACCTTTTACACCATTAAAGATGCTGTTGGACAATGCTTATTTGACTTTGCGTAAGCTTGTCTGTTTACCCTTGAACTCTGACTGAACTTGCATCTAGAAAAGGCTGCGGAAACACAGCCTTTCCCCTGAGAGCCCGGCTCAGCTTAGGTTTTTGCTTTGCCTGAGAAGTTTGGCAACTCCTGAGTTTTACAAAGCACAAGGAAAAGCGTGTCTGTTTTGCTGCCAGCGTTGCGTGCGGCTCAGTGAGTTTTCGCCCGCCGCCCGCCCATTCGGTTCAACTGGCTCAGCTTCGGTTCGGCTTCAACTCGTTGAAATGTCCAGCTTTGTAACCAAAGCTGGCGAAGCCATGGCATCCAGGTACTTGGAGGAGGGCTCACCTGGCATTGTGCGGGGGAATTGCCTACACAAGTTGGCGGAAGACATCCAACGAATCACTTGCGGGCAACCAGACAAGATCCCTTTCTCGATGCTCATCAAGGTCTGCGAGACTCTGGGCCCTCTGTACAAAGACAACCGGATGAACTCCAAGATCATCAGCAAGTGCTGCGCCACATGCACTGTGCTTGAACACTTCTTCCGCCACAAGACACCGGTGACTGATGTGCGCTACAAGGACGGCTTGTGGATGTTTGATGAGTACGAGATGCTGCGGCCGATGAAGGGGAAGCTGAACAAGGTTAAGCTTGACGAGCTGCGCACTCTCCATGACCAAATGTTGCAGGTGAGCGAGGCCCTGGATGTGTGGGGCGGTCTTGCCGCTGGCCACGACGCAGAGTGTGTGTTTCTGGCCATACTCTGGCCAGTCCATGTCCTGATACAGGACTTGCAGCCGGTGCTTCGAGAGTTCATATACGAACACACTGCGGCAACACAGTGAGTGTTTGGGCTGAGCTTGAGGGGCTGCTGCAGCCTGAGAAACGATGTGTTTGCTGCCGCATGCTTGTTTGCAGGCAAGAAAAAGAGCACCTGGGGCAATATTTGTCAATTTGAGATGCTTTTTGTGCAATTTACTTTGCAGCGCTCTGGTCCAAACTGGCCTTTTTTTAGGGGAGCCATGATGGAACAGTCACCTGCGTTGCGCGCCATGACCGAGGCTGGGGCTCGACGACGGAAGATCGAGGCATTGAAAACGCAAATGGAACACCTAAAGGAAGAGTTGCAGATGGTGGTAGCTGTTGAGATCCTGATGCGGCAGGAGTACCACAATCTGGATTCGGCGCTGGACCTCATCGAGGAGTTCCAAAACACGCGCAATGGCAGGCAGCAGCTGTTTATTGATTCTGAGAGGGGCAGAGACTTTTCAGGTTGAGTCTATGCGCAGGATGTCGCTCCGCATGTGGCAGACGGCAATGGACACCACGGAGGTCATCGATCACAAATTGTGGCAAAGCACGCAGGAGCTGGAGAAGTTAGAGTCTGAATTGCGCCGGCGATAGATGTCCCATGTTTATACTGCCGGAGTTCCACGCAGCGCTGCTGCCGCGAAAACCAACTGCGTGCCCGCAGTTGGTTCTTGTTAATGGCCAACACCTCTGCAAATTCCAACAGTAGCTTAGTCTTGACTTTACACGTTTCGGGCGCAAGGTCGGAACAAGAAAAAGACCCTCTTACGCAAGGCTAATGGTGGTAGAGCTGCAGTCTTCGATTCGTGCCTGCGTTTGCTCGGGCGCGCCTGTGAACAGTTGGAAACATGTGTCAGGGATGCTGTGTTCATGTCGTGATGGTTGAATTGCCCGCCGCAGCTGTTAAGGAACATCTGTGGAACATCTGCGGAAACGCAGCTGTCAGTCAGACAATGCCGTGGGATTCTGACTGGCGGGCCGTGTGCGATGTCTGCGGATGGATATACAAGACCCCGTTCTCCAAGTAGAAGGCCTTCAAAGACAGCGGTGTGATGGTTTGCGGTCAGAACTTTGAGGTGTTTTGCTGCGTGTGCCTGCTGGAGGGAAAGGCTGAGGCTGGCCTGCAGCACAGCTGGTGCTACACCAGGGATGAGGCCTTCAAAGTTCGGTCCGAAAAATGCGAACCGCCGATGTGTACTTACTGGGTGGGCGCCGAGTATGATCGCTTGCCGCCATCATCGCAGGCATCCTCGGCGTGGACCAGCACCTCCCCGCCGCCGCCGTGGCAGAGTCCGCCGCCGCTCCCGCCCGAGGAAGTGCTTAAGGATATCTTGGACGAGCTGACAGGGGTGCAAGGCCGTGTCCACAAGATAGAGATGATGATTATTAAGCTGCTGAATCAGAAGAATGAGTCCAAGGAGACAATCAAGCCTTGCTAGACACAGACAGCCCAAGGAGACAGTCTTCGAGCATCGCTAGACGCAAACTGCGGCCACGCAGTCTTGCCAGTGTTTCACTTGAATTGCTGCCGCAACAGTCTCTTCGCACATTTTGCAGCCAGAAAAAAAAGCAGCGCAATGCTTTGTCAATCCATGAGGGCCCGCCCTGGGTTGGCTGCGCAGCTCTTCGAGTAGGGTGTGCAGGCATCTGGTAACACTGCACGACTTTGTTTTTTTCGGTTGTGTTGTCGTTGGCGACAGCAGGAATTGCCCTTCGCCTCTTCAACATAAAGCTTCCGCAACTCCATGCGCACCACATTGTCGACAAAGCTGCATCTAGAACCAGCTCTGCACCCGCAGTTGAACAGTTGCTGTCGAATGATCTATTTGTTGGAGCTCCTTGCCTTGGTTGTTCAAACTTACTTACTCAGGCTGCTAGTGGAAAAAACAGCTCTCAAATGTTGTTGCCGTTCAGTGATCATGAAACACAACTGCATCTCACACTGCTTGCGCGCCAGCCTTGGCTTCAAGCAAGGGCACGGCAGATTGAAGACTGCTTTGGCAACAAAGCAGGACATGCCGCGACATTCCGACGAGTATGGCAGTGTGGCGCTATACTTGTTCATCAATGTCAATGGTGACTGGCATGTCTTGGCGCACCGAAGGTGCAGCGGGTTTCTTGCTACACCTGCTGGAAGCATAGATTCAGCAGATCTTGTCTACAGGCATGGTGGAAACTGGCAGCAAGATGCGGCCCAGAATGCCGCCTTAAGGGAACTGCGAGAAGAGGCTGGGTTGCATCTGGACTCCAACGTCACGGGCCACTTTTTCACGCTGGCAAAAGACACGACGCTGATAAACCAGAAATTTCAGGACAGGTTTGGGAAAGTGCATGGGGTTGGGGCGTGTGAAAAGCTGCATGTCCCTGTACGTTTGTTCTAACTATTGCAAACACTGTTCAAGCAATGCCCCTGCAGGAAGGCAAGCGGAGCAACGTTAACCACATCAATTTCGGCTTCGTCTTGCCGTCTTTCTGCCAAGATGCACTAGAGGTCCATGGCCCTCAACACAAACCCGAGCTCCTGCCACACGGGATGGCCAATGTGGAGGGGATCCCAACAAAGCCGCTCGAGAAGAATTCCAGGCACAAGTGGGTGAAGGTCAACACGATGCTGAGTCATCGCGACCTCTATGACCTTTGCAGGACTCCGCTTGCAGACTTCCTGGACAGAGTGGACCAAGCCGCTGTGGCAACACAGCGGCCATCACACAGGGCACTGGAAAGCATTGAACGACTCCCGCTGAAGTCGGTCCTCATCACGAGCGAGATGCTGGCGAATCTCCTGAAGCTGTCGCATGTGGCTGGCGCAAAGTCATTGGAGTTGGCCACTCCATTGGTGCAAGCCCCGTATGATGTCCTGAGGAACAACATCGGGAGATTGACCAAGCGTTCAAAGTTTGAAAAATGTGGGAGGAGCCAGAGCAACCACCCCTGTGCAAAGGACCCAGCATTGGTGGAGATGATGGTGCGGCACTGGGCGCACGTCCACGGAGTCTGCGACTCTCTGGGCCAATGCCGCCATTTCCCCCAGGAGACCTCCAAAAGTTCTGGCCACATCGAATTCGATTACTTGCAGTCGGACAGACAGCACTCTGTGCAGTGGCAGCGTCGTATTCAAGACATCTGCGGAAACGCAGATGGCATCCACTTGCACTCGGTGGTTCACGGCACCTACTGGGAATGTGCCCCGGCAATCCTGAGACAGGGAAAGCTGACTGCGTCAGATAACGACGCCGGGCTGGGGGCACGCGAGTATCACGGCCGAGGAGGCCGTGGAGTCGGAGTGCGCCTTGCCAAGAAATTTGTGTTTGGTAATGATTCCTGAATGTTTAGTCCTTGGTTGTTGTAGTCTTGCCTGTTCGTGCCTTGCCGACCTTGTGCGCCAAGGTACACAGCAGAAGACTGGGAGCACGTCTTCGACCACTACGCGTGGAAGACAAATGTCTTCGGCAACAATGTCTACTACGCTTTGGGCTTCCAGCTTCTGGGCCACACCCCCAGGACGATTTTTAACATGCATCGTGGCACAGAGCTGGTGTGGAATGCGGAGGACCTCGTGATAGTGAAGGTGATCGTGAGGTACAACATGCGGGTCCAGCAGGGCGAGGCGTGCTCGCGGAATTTCCAGCCGCAATGCCGCCTGCTGCCGAAAGAGTTGCAGGGGGACCACGTGGCGGTGCCCGTATACGAAAAGATTGCAGCAAGCAGGTGGCACGACTGTGCCCACACCCCTCACTGGGAAGAAGACTACGTCCCACACAAGGAGTGGTTCCTTCACATGGACTATGACAAGGTGAAGAATCTCACACCCTTGAGCTGCTGCTTCCCCTGGGCTCCTCAGCCCACCAACGTGAAGGCAAGAGCTGCTGCGTTCATCGCTTGCCGGTCACGCAGCCCGCGAGGCGGGTCAAGCAGCCTTGCGCCGACGCCAACTGTGGTGCCGAGCATGGAGCAGGAAACTCCAACTCTGCAGCCGGAGGAGCCCACTGTCACCCAGCTGCCGGTGGAGGAGTGCAAGCAGGAGCCGGCAAGCCCAACTCCGTTTTTGCCCATGCCAAAATCAGCTGCGGCGACGCAGCTTGACACTGACATGGACAAGGAGCAAGAAGAAGTTCCGGCCTGGTTCAACTATTCGCCAACGTCGCCGGCTGATGAGCCTCCATGCGAGGGGCCCCAAACACCATCAGTCTCAGGATGACGACGGGCTGCAGCAACAACTCCAGCGTGCGGAACACCTGACAATGACCCTGCACCGTGTCAATGTTCGTGATTCTGACTCTGAGCTGAGCGGAATCTCAGATGAGGATGATGAGGAGGAGCCGGATGACAAAATGTCACAGAAGGACAAGGACCAAGATGAGCACCAGGACCAAGATGAGTGGCGGTGGATGCCGCTTGAGTCAGGTCGATGGCAAGGAGCACAATTGCTGCGATTGGAGAGGCAGTGGCAGGTAGCTTCAATGCCAAGTCCTCAGAGAAGGCAACGCAAATTTGTGAAACCTCCTCCCGCTGATGATGTAAACTAGACCTTGTGGCAATGTCTGCTGCGGGCGCGCAGCAGACCATGGCATCGCGTGATGGGCAAAGAAACAAAAGAGCAAGCATTGCGTGTTGGACCTTGCAAGTTGCGACTGTCCTTGAAAGTTGCCATGTTGTTGATTGATGTTATTGCCCTGCAGATGTTTTCGCTTCACATCTAGGCTACTGCGCGTCAGTCCCACTTCCCACAGACATTACTGTGCTACCACAGTAATTATGTCGTCATGGTTGGCCGACATGGACAGTGCACGGTTTCAGCCAGGCGACCACGCTTGCTTGGTGACGTGGAAGTCCAGCTTCTTCCCGCTCTATCAGCTTCATTCGGAGATACTGGAAAAGTTGGAGCAAGCCATCGTGTTTCGCAAAGGGAGCCCCATCTGCATGGAGGAGTTCAGGGATCTGCGAGTGTTCATTCATGTGAACAGCGACGATTATCTGGAAAGACATTACACAGAGGAAACTGCAGACTGGTGCAATCACGAAACTCGCACTTCCTCAGTGCAGCAGTGGATCGAGCATCGGCCTTGGGTTCAGCTGGTGCCAAAGCCCACGAAGAACCTGATATGTGCCATCAACGAGTACAAGAGGAAGCATTATCAGTTGCGGTGTGTGGTGTATGACATTCAACGTGCCCCTTATGGTGGAGATTATGGGCCGATTGGCCATGCTTCCTGGGAGAAGCGCTTCATGATTTGGGGCTGGCAGGGCGAGCTCGATCGCGTGCCTGACCTGGTTGAGTGGTCCCAGGACTATTCCTCTGCCAAAACCACGGGTGATGCTGAAGGCCCTTCACAGACGAGACGTTGACATGATTCGCAGGTTCATGCCACTTTCTCTCTTTCCTGGCAACGCCATCTGGCATCGTGATGACATCGAGCAGATGACTGCAGTACAGCATGAATCTGATGCAGAAGGAGAGGACGCTGACATGCAGGTTCAGGATTCGGAGTTTCTATTGGTCGACACCGCCGACCAGGTCCCTGGCACCAAGTTCGATCAAATTGGCCGTGTCCAAGTTGGACCCATCATCAACAGTTCGCCATGGCACCAAGATCAGCGCGCAAATCAGCGTGCCGCCGCCAGCTGCGGAAACGCAGCTGGAACTTCAAAACCAGTCACTGTGTTCTCCTCTGAGTAGAGACTGAGACAGGCCCGCCGCCAGCCACAACGCACAGTGTTTTTGAGGCTGAAGTTGTGTGGCCTTGGATTGAAAAAAATGCATCGAGCCACGGAGTGTGGTGTTCGCATGTGCATGAGCACTGCTAGGCTTTGTTGTTGTGTGAGTGCACGGGCATTGCTGCTGCTTGTCGTCCTGCCCTTGACTTGCATCGCCGCAGTCATTAAGGCCCGAGTTTTGCCGAAGGTTTCCAAACATGTCGTCTGAACACGAGAGCACGGTGATTTTCGGCAGTCGGGCTGACCTTCGCGCAGAGCGGAAACGCAAGCGTGATGAGTCGGGGGACTGGGACGAGCTTAGCCACCCAGACTTGCGGAGCATTCTGCAGCAGAAGGAGCGGCTTGGAAACATTTTGATGAAGTATTACCCCACGCTCCTCCATTTACCTGCGGATGCCATGCCTGAGACACCGCCTGTTGGCAACCATTCCTACACGGTCAAGCCTGCAGGATGCTGCAAGATTATGGTTAAGCTGGACAACTCAAGCTTTGTGGTGAAAGGCCTTGGACAATCACAGAAGTTTGGCTTCGGGATGAAGTTCTACGTGGGGAGTGCCGACGATTTGCCACTGAGTGAGCGAGTTATGCCAGGGCTTGTCGCAGTGGCTTGGGCAGAGGCCCAGGTCCTGGCAAGGAAGTGGCAGCAGAAGAAAGATTCCGAGCAACCTGATGTCTCGCCCAGCTGCGATGCAACAACTGAGCCATCCCCCGAGGATGCCTCTTCCGGAAGCCAAACAACACTGGCTTGGGAGCAGTTCAGCCCTGATCGACTTTGACTCCAGTACAGATTGGATCAGGTGTTCAAACAACTGCGCCCCCGCAGTTGGATGCCTTGCTGTTTTCCCAAACGGTGGTTTTTGCAAGCTGCAATTGCTGCTTGCTTCTTAGTAGCAACATGGTCGGGGAGACATGCAATTGACATGTCGCGGGGAAAGCTGAGAGTGTGAAAAAGGAGCCCGCGTGAGTTTCAACAGCCACTGCGTGTTCATGTGTTTCTCAGACCTTCCACATCACAAGGCCAGCCATGCCTGCCAGAGGCGCCAGAGCTCCTTTCGGCAATTGAATTGTTGAAGCCCCCCGAGGGTCACTCTGCGCAAAAGATGGGGGCAAGCGGGATTTGAATCCGCGACCTCCCTACCAACTGCGGGTCCGCAGGTTGGTTCGGGCGCGCTGCCATTGCGCCACTGTCCCTTGCTCCCTCTGTGGCAACTTCGGGGCCTGAACCCGGCCCAAATTTTGAACAAGTCTTCGGAGCCAACACGAATAGTTTTTCCAGCTTGAAAACAATTTAGAGCTTGAACCCGGGCCCAAATGGAACATCTTTTCGGGGCCCGAATCCGGGACCCGAATGGTATACGACTTTTCGGGGCCCGAATCGGGGCCCTTTTCGGGGCCCAAATCCGGGACCCGAATGGAACAGCTTTTCGGGGCCCGAATCGGGGCCCGAATCGAACAACTTTTCGGGGCCCGGGGCTCTTGGCTGTGGATGTTTCTCCAGGGGCTCTTTGGAGGCCACCGTTTCAATCTGCACATTTGTGTCCACCAGCCATTCTTTCGGGGCCCGAATGGTATACGACTTTTCGGGGCCCGAATCCGGGACCCGAATGGAACAGCGTTTCGGGGCCCGAATCAGGGCCCGAATCGAACAACTTTTCGAGGCCCGGGGCTCTTGGCTGTGCATGTTTCTCTAGGGGTTCTTTGGAGGCCACCGTTTTTGTGTCCACCAGCCATCTTTTCGGGGCCCGAATGGTATACGACTTTTCGGGGCCCGAATCCGGGACCCGAATGGAACAGCGTTTCGGGGCCCGAATCAGGGCCCGAATCGAACAACTTTTCGAGGCCCGGGGCTCTTGGCTGCGGATGTTTCTCTGGGGGCTCTTTGGAGGCCACCGTTTCAATCTGCACATTTGTGTCCACCAGCCATCTTTTCGGGGCCCGAATGGAATGACTTTTTCGGGCCCGAGCCCAGTGCCCGAATGGAACGGTTCTTCGAGGCCCGAACGGGTAGTTTTTTCTTGTGGTGCTTGAATACTTTGTGCAAGTTGGACTTTTTTGTTTTTTGGGGATCTAAAGCTTGACTTGCCGGTAGTTGAACCTTTCGACCATTGACAAACTCTTATGGGCCAGCATTGAAAAGATCTGGGCAGGGGGTGGACTCTCGCTACTTTCTTTGTCAAGCTCCAGCCGCCTGACTTCACGTCGCCGTTGCCAAAGGGGGCGTGCCATGGTTGTGATAAAGAGCGAGCTGGGGGAGATGAAGAACACCAAGAAGCTGCAGGCCGACCCCGTGAATGTCAAAACTACAACTAAGAGACGGCAGCTTGGAATAACAGTTCAGTCAATAATTGTAGTATGTGTTTTATTATCTCTTCAACTGTGTTCTTGAGCCTGCCCAAAACATCTTTGCAAACTGCACTGGGCCAGGTACGAGAACAGCCGGCGCTGCAACATCCGTGTGCGACTCACCAAGGAAGAACTATTGAATCTCCAAAACCATGATGAGTTGCTTGCTGAAGTAGATCGGCTGCGGCTGGACAATGACTCCATGAAGAAAGAATTAGATTTCTGGACCAAAAGCACTACCATGGGTGCACGGGACTGGTGTGACCGTCTCCGCCAGGCTGAGCAGAAATTCCGTGAAGCAGCTGAAAAGAACGCGCGGCTTGAAGAGGCCCTGCGTGATTTAAACAGCAAGTTGGACCAGCTTGCGCTTATGACAAACTGCGCTCGCGCAGTTTGTTTTGAGGCGAAAGCAGCCAGCGCCAGTGCCTGAGGCAAACCTGGCAGCTGCCATATGACGGGGTCTCACTGGCGCTGTCCAGCTGTATCTCTTTTCCATTGGCATGGGGCAATGCCGGAAAAAAAGAGAGCAGCTGCGCGTGCACGGCCTTTTGCTTCTTGCTTATCGGCTGCTAAGGTGGCCAACGATTGTAACCAGTAGGCTGCCAAGTTCCCCTGCTGCATGTTTCTGCCCAAGCGGATCCCGCCCCTTCCCTCTTGACTTTCTTCTTTGGGGTCCTTTTGGCCATGCAGCAACGCAAGTCAAGTTCAAGCCACCTCGGAGTAAGAGCGCATCCCAAAATTCTTCCCCCCCCCCCCTCCCTCCCCAAGATTTTCGGCAAAAAAAACACTTCCGAAAAACGGATTGTTTTGACAAAGAACGCGCACGCGAAAAAACAAGGTTTTCGGTCCAAAAAAAGCACCAAAAAAAAAGGCATAAAAAGCATGTCCTTAATGACCGGCCAGATGAACTAGGAGTTAGAGAATGGAGAAAAGTAGCCGCTGAAGCGCGTGCGAATGGCAAGACTGTCCATGTAGGAAGGATTTTTGACATTTGTGTTGAAAAGAATCATGAATGCCTGAGGATGATCCTAATCGGAAGTACAAAGGGAGAGTTGTGTTTGAGGGATGCTTTGTGAAGGACCAGGCAAATCACTGGGCCATGTTTTCCGAAGCTACCTCAAGTCCGGCAACAATGGGCGCAGGCAAAATGTGTGATGCATATGGCATGTTGCCTGGTCACGCACTGCAAGTTAGTGATGGCGAATCCGCCTATACCCAAGCTAAGCTTCTGGGTCCCACAACTTGGGTGTTCCTAGGGACCAATGGCCTCAAGCATGGACCGATGCTGGCTATGAGGACCCAGTCTGTCCATTGATTCTCGCTTTATACGGGCATCCCGACGCCGGTACTTTCTGGGAAAGGCATTGCGAAGCAAAGCTTATTGAGGTCGGATTTATCCGCGTCCCAGAGTGGCCGAGCGTGTTTTATCACCCCAAGTATAAGCTGTTTCTTGTGGTGTATGTTGATGATTTCAAGATGAGTGGTCCATCCGAAAGCCTTTCGATCGGATGGGACCTCATTGGTCGGGTCATCACAATGGAACCACCAGGTACCCTAAAGAGGTACCTGGTTTCCGAGCATGAGTTTGCCGCAGCCGATGTACAGGGTTTCTTCGATCCTCGCACTGCTTGGACCGTGGATCATCCACCGTCTAAGGAGATGCCGGACCTTCGGTTCGGGGAAAAGAGACTCCGAGCTGATGAGGTCAAATTCGACCCCGCTCGGGTAAAGATCATTAAATATATCGAGGCATGCTTCATGGAAGCATGTGTTGATAGGTACAAGGAGCTATGCCTCCCCAAGTATCCTAGACCTCTGGTGAAGGCTGAAACGCCTTTCCTGGATGAGAGTAAACCGGAGTTTGATGAGAATCCCATCAACCCGGAAGTAGATCAGATATTCGGGCAACCATCCCCGTGCCCAACAGACGTGATTGCTGAACAGCCGGGTGTCCTAGGCGATGCAGCGGCCGCAGTACTCACGAAAATTTCAGATGGCGCTAGGATGGGTCGATACGACCTGATTAGACCTGTACAGGCGTTGGCCAGTCGAATCACTAAGTGGAATCGACTGTGCGACAAGAAGCTTCATAGGATAGTTTCGTATATCAATACGACGCTAGACCTACACCTATACGGGTGGGTCTGCGATAAGCCTAGTGACATCGAGATGGTGGCATATTGTGATGCCGATCTCGCTGGGGATCGTACTGATTCCAAAAGTACTTCTGGTGTCCTTATTTGCCTAGTCGGCCCAAGGACATATCTTCCCATTACTGCAGTCAGCAAGAAGCAGACTTCGGTATCCAAGTCGACTCCCGAAGCGGAGATCGTTGCCCTAGATCATGGTGTGGCCAAAGAAGGAGTGCCACTTGCACAACTTTGGCAGTTCGCTATCGGTCAAGGCACCGGTAAGCCCATTACAGTGAACTGTATGGAAGATAATGAAGCTGCATGCCGCATCATCATCACTCATGTCGCGTACTCAACGTATCGACATTAGCTGGCTCAATCAAGTCTACAATGAACAGATTTTCCGTTTCGTAGCATGTCCGTCGCATTATCAGGGCGCGGACATCCTCACCAAAGCGTGTGTAGACAAGGTGACATGGGGTAGGAATTTGCAGACTTTAGGAATGTTTAATCCAGGATTCCTGGAGAAATTCATTAGCCGTCCCACCCTCCCTGTCATAAAGCCTGCTGCACCTGTTCTCCCCCCAATTAGGGGGGTACGCATGGAAACCGATCAAAGCTCATTTTTCAACAAATTTATCCAGCTAGCTGAATCCAGCTACATGGTTTTCGACATAGTTGAAGATCGATCCAATGTTTGCGATGCGCGAAACATTTTTGTCGATTCTGAGCTTGGCGTAACGCCTGAACCTCAGTTAGGAAGGTGGCTGACCTACTTCGTTAGGCCGGCTAATTTTTGTCCTTTTATCCCGAAACGGGGTACCATTGAAGGTTCCAGACCTAACATCTTGTTTTGTAGGTACGGTAGTTTGATCGATGCATCCACGCGGGGGAATTGGGGCAAGATCAGACGCGCACGTGACCAGATAGAGCAGTGCCAATCATGTCTAAACGACTTAATTGAGCACGCGTTAAACATGAGATTTTCAGTTGGAATATTTGTACAGCCCAATACATGGATTGCTAATCGCGATATCCTTGTCAAGCTTGGCGCAAATCGCTACAGCCGTGTTGTACACTACTGTTCATGTCTTGTAAATAGGGATCATGTGCATGCGTTGACGTTGATTTGCATCTCACGACATGCAAACTCTTTCCCAGTTTTCAAATGCAACAGGATGTATCGCACTACACGTGTTGATCTTCTTGTGCATGGATTAGTGTGAAGTATGTGACCCGCGCTGCTCTTCAAACAGCTTTTAGTGAGTAGGCTTGAAGGACATCATTCATGCAGGCATTAATCATGCTATGCACTCAACCGCAAACTTGCGACATTCTACCAGGCATATTCGCCTTCGTATATTGATTTGTTTCTAAGGTCATTTTCCGCCCGTGTGGGCATGTCCATAGGATCTGTTATCAACATTCTATGCAATGTTGCATAAGGGTCGTAGTTGGGATATCTCTAGGGACGACCATATTCGGTCCAAGTCAAAGAGGGAAATTGCCCTTTCCTGTTCAGCATTGTAGGTATCCGAAGGTTTACACACCTTTGGATCTGTTAGGTATCCCTTTATTCAGGGGAACGGTTTGTTATTTAATCTTTTCTTCCCGGGCGCAAACTCGCGCAATGGCTGCGGCTGCCTCGGCAGCTGGTGGTGCGGCGGGCGCTGCACCGCGGATGAGGGGGTCGAGCTTGGCGGCGCGGCAGCAGGCGGGCTACATGAACCCGAACTGCGCAAGCCTCTTGGCTCCGATCCTTCCCGAAGTGAAACCGGCGGCCAATGCGCTGTCCGACGACAGGCCTACTCGGCTGTCGGAGTGTCTTAAGATTTGCTACCCGTATTTGACGGCAAAGACCGGTCATTACGGCGCTAGCACCACTGCTGAAACGCAGTTGGTTGAAGTCAAGGCCGAGGTCAAAGACCCACAGGTCATTGGTGCCATTGCGGGCATCTACAATCTTTTGGAAGGGTTTGATACTGAAATGCTCAGTGATATCTCCTTCGTTCCGCATATCAAGAAATATCGCCGCCTACGTGGCTGGTATTCTCCAGGCAATGATCCTGGATGAAGTGGAGCTGAGTGACCAAAGCGTCTACACGGCTTCAATGATCATCTGCGAGGCCATGCCTCGAGAGTCAGAGCTCCATTGCGAGCCGGCTTGCAACCCGATTTTGGAGATGACCGTGTCGACGGCCGTCTCTCCAGCGCTGGTTCCCCGAGGCGGGAACTGGTTGTACGATCTGGGAAAGATCGACCCACGCTGGAGTACATATTTCCAGGTTGCGAGTAAGAATGTTATTCGTGCCACGGAAACGGTTGTCGAGAAGGGAAGAAGGGATTTGCCTTCCAACGTACAGCCGGCTGGTGCCGAAGAGGCATTCAAGGCGTGGGCGTACCAACGCCCCACTGCACTCTGTACCCCGCCCAAAGCGGTAGTTAGATACATGAAGGCAATTTATAGCATCTCAGCCGATGCGCTGACAAAGATGCAGTCGGTCAGTGCACACGCGTTTGAGGTCGGGTCAATGCGCCGGGAAATCGACGCCGTGTGGTCCTCTTATGAATCGTTCGTTGAATTCTTTATTGATCAAGTGGGGATTGCACCCACAATTTTCCATCTGGTTGACTGGAAGCGCGCGAGGCCGCTTAAGATGCCAGCCAAGCAGATCGGGGACTGGCACGCCGGTGATCCCGTGCATGAGCATGATGGGTACCTGGTGTTCCCCATGCGACATCGCAAGGAGCTCGATGCAGCTAGCATGCATGAAAAGTGGGTTCATGGAACCCAGTTCTCGTCCCTGTGGAACATAATGGCCCACGGGAACGTAGTGGCGTCGCCCGGCAACGCCGATGCGCCTACGGGCGTGTGGACCACGGTAAAACCCGTTTACCTCGAGGGATTCTACTCACGTGTCAGTCACATTGGGCTTGGCGTAACCGCCCGGCTATCCCTCTTGATCCGTCCTCTCGGCAGAAACGCTTCTGAAGTGTTGAAACGCACTGAGAAGGGGCCTGCCCACCAACGCGTGATTAGGCAGTTCCGTGTCCGCGTTGAAGCAATCGCTCTCAAAGAAGAGTCGGTTGAAGAAGGAACAGCAGCCGTATCAGGAAGCTTGCTTGCACCTAATCCCATGCTTGAGGTAAACCCTCACTCATCGGAGGTTGGATGGCTCCGTCACGGCGCTACGCGCCCTGTGCTGAACATCGGAGCGGAAACTCCCGCCGGGTCAGTGGCGCGTGAAACTTCGGTCAATCCGGCAAGGCCCGGTAGCGAAGTGGATTTCAAGTTTTTCCCCAAGGAGGTCCGTGAACTCGACGAGGTACGGTGCTTTCCGCTGAGGGAAATCTGGGAGCATTACGTTCCTGCATCGGAGGGGAAGTTTTTCCCGTTAGCCGGCGGCCTCCCTCTTTCCGAAGCTGCAAAGCTCATGTATCATGCGCCAAAGCGCGCTATGCTCGAGCTTGTATGTGCGGCCACTCGATGCGAAGAATTCATGGACGCAATCAGCGGTAGCATCTACCCTGATCGTCCAGTTGACCAGCCATGTGACCTTGTACACGAAGGGTGGTTCACATGGGCTCCCCAGGTGAGCACATACATTCTCTCCATGATCTGGCCTGTCACGGCCATGGAGTACGCTGAATGTGAAGAGCCTGACTGTCTGGGGTTCGTCCTCACAATGCTGGGGTACGTTAATCCCTCCGCTGCAGCCGGCCTATGCGCCGAGATTCTGAGCGGATGCGTTCCTAACAAGATCTCCTACCAAGGCGTAGAGGGTCTCGTGTGGTTGTGTTGGTCGGTCAATCGCACTGGATTACCGGCAGCGCGGGCCAATCCATCTCTGAGGCCAAGCTTCAGGAGCAGTGGACGACCATCAGGACAAATCTCCCGGCCAAGACTGGTGAATACGCACTGGAGGTCGTGGAGGTCGACGAGGAGAGTTCAATATCTGAACTCCTTCGTACGGTGGTCGGTCCCAAGCTCGCGGACCCGGTGCACGCTGGTGCGCCCGCAAGGGCGAAGGATGACATATTCGTCATCTTCACCAAATGTGTGTGGTTGACCGAGTGGCTCAAATCTGAGAACACTTACGGTCCCAACCCCGAAGCGGGTAGAATCATCGATGAAAGCATCGATGCGTTGAAGGCATTCGCCAACAAGGGTGGGCGAAGCCAGGCGCCGACAATAATCTTGTCTGGCCCTGGAATTGTGTGGGGTACATGGGGCTTGGGTACGGAAAAGGGGCGGCTTGTGCGCCCTCGTATCCCGAGCCGCGTGCGTCAGGTTGATAGCCGCCTGTCGGCGTCCTCGACCGGGCGGATCCGCCACGGCCGTATTGCTGGCCGTATACAGACAGAGTCGGGAAATCGTCACCATATGCGTCTTTGGGAAGCTCCGGAGGTTTGGGCTTAGCCACGAAAATCTGCCTCCCAGTGTTGAGCTTCAAGGCAACTCTTTGGCCGCCAAATTTCGTCGGAGCACCAGACGTAGATGGGGTGTACCCACACGCAGGTTTCGGTTTTGCAGGGATGGTTCCCTTCTGATTACCGTAAACTGCGGGCGAAAGACCAAGATTGGCCATAGCCTGGCCCAGCCCCTGCTTACCTGTTGCAGGTGGAGTTGAGGACCGGACGCGTTGGGCCATAGTCTGCTGCCCACCGCCCGTATTAGGGCTGGGCGTGGACTGAGGATCCGAATTCCGTGCACACGGCGCTCTAGGTGCATTGACCGAAGCTGAACGCGTCTGGGCGCCTTGGCCGCCAGACATCGCTCTGGGCGCAGAGATAACCTCCGCCCATGGTGTGTCCTCGGAAGTGGACCACCGATGCACCGGCGTGAGGCACGTTTGGCCCCCGCACATTTTAACGGCACTGAGGTAGGACTCTGGTGGGTTCACCAACTTGCCCTCCTCGATCAGGTAGTTGAGGGCGATCGCCAGGGTTTCCTGGATCTCACCGTTCATGGCGTATTCGCGCCTCAGAATAGAGGTCAGGTCGGTAAAAGCCGATACAAGACCTATGAATTGGTGTCCGCCTCTTTCGATGCCGACGACACCACCGTTTGAGCTCTTCTTTGAGCAGCCAAACCACATCGCATTGGATGGGTAGGCGGGAAAGCCGGCATCGCGGCATTTCCTGAAAAATGTAGTGGCAACGTGTTGCATGGACGTGCCATGCCACATTCCCGATGGGGGGTTTCATGCAGCAGCACATGGCTGGCATGATGCCGCAGATGTGGCCCGGCGCAATGCCGCAGGGTTGGTCGCAGTTTCCGCCGGAAAATCCCGGCGCGTATGTAAATCCTAATTCACCTCACACCCCAACTTGGGGTGATGATGATGAGTTGGCTGAAACCGAGCCTTCTCATCCCCCACCCGGGGATTGGAACGTTGGGAAGGGAAGGGGACGACGCGGCGGCGGCAGGGGCAAATGATGCCCTTTCATGTTCTGCATGCGCTGAGTCGTACCCAAAAGTGCCAATGCGCACTTGCACCTTTCGATGATCTCATCGTAAATTCAATTATTGCATGATGACGCATATAGGACAATGCTCCTGGCGTCGATCCACCAAAATCGGTTATTCACCGACTCATAATTCACATGCACGGGTGAACGTGCGCTAATCGCGCCGGTCACATTGTCCTGCCAGGTACGCCCTGTTACCGCAAGGCAGTCATCCTCGCCGGCACCCTTGGCCGCTGGCGATTCGCATCCTCCTGAACCGCTGATGCAGCTGGTGAAGGAACTCATCGAGGTGCTGGCGTGATGATCGCGATTGCGCTGCACCGCTGCCGGAGGTGTCCAACTCGGACCTAAACCGCTGACGGCTGCCGGTGCTACTCGTGCCGGCCGTCTTCGAGTGACCGCGCGCCTAGACGGTGCTTTTTAAGGCCGAAAATAACTGGTCAACGCATCACGTTTCAACCAACCGGCCAAAGCGCCTTGTCAAATAATTCAAAAATTAAATCCACTTGAGTCTATCGGTTCAATGTGGTTGCAATGGAAATGTATTTATCTAGCTTCATGCCTGCCATTCTGGAGTTGAATCTTTGTTTCTGTTTCGTTTTGCTCTCTCTTGTTTGATTTGGCTACCGGCGCGAATCCGCCCCATACCCGTAATTCGGGGTGGTGGCGGGATCCGGGCACCAATGAGTGCCCGGGTTTGGGGTCGCGAACCCTGGTAGCCTAATCGGCTTTGTTTTTCTTGTTTGTTGCTATTCAACTTCAACATGGCCAATGCGCCTTTCCAAGTTCACTCCTTCTCTTTGTACAGTCGAGGGGGGTGTTTTTGGGGGCATGTACTTTTATCACAACATGTGTATTTCATGCCAATACCCAATGCGGTTTGGCTCAAGCTTTTAACCACGGCGTTCCCTTTGTGCTGTCTCGTCGACTCGCGCCATACGGCGCGGCGCACCATCTCCACGTCGAAAAGAGCGGAGCTGGCAGTGCCGCGGGTGGCTCCGGGTTGGAGCAGGTCACAGGCTGGGGGTGGTGGTTGCTTTGGTTTGCTTTGCTTGCTTCGCTGCGTTGTTTGCCTGCTTGGTTTGCTGCTTTGTGCTTGCTTTCGGTTGTCTCTGCCCTGGCTGGGTTCATTTATCTTTTGGTTAAAGGCACCCTGTTTTGGTTCGTTTGTTGTGCCAGCCGGGGGCACCGCTTTGCCCTTGGGACTGGGGGACTTAAACAATCTCTTCTTGTTGGTGGGATTGGGCCTGTTTATTCTCTCCCGAAATATTGTTTCAAACCCTTTCGCAGAGTCCTTAGCCCTCCGAAGCCCTCAGCCTGCGTAAGCCAAGTCCGAAACCATTCACCGTCCACGGAAAACCCCTGAACCTGAAACATAGGCCCTAGACCCAAACCCGAGCCCTAACCTAAACCTTGCACCTGGAACCCGGAAGCTACACCAAACCCCTTTGCTCCACAGTGGTACCACATCGCCACGCTTAGGGTGCAGCTCTGCACCGGCCAAGTATGGCGGTGTCATGCGGACGATTTTGAGCATGTGGGGTGCCGGCGACGGGGCACTCCATTCATACGAGGTCGGCGTTCTTGCCCCCCCCCCCCCCCGCGCCCTATATGTGTTTCTTCAAACGGCCTGCTATGTTTGCAGACACGGGGACACGGGTCGCTGAGTTTGCAGACTTCACGTGTCCAGCCGCTGTTTCAGGTGCGCGCCTGTGTACGATGCAAGCAGTTTCCACTCGTGCTGCAGCTGCTGCTGCAGATGGAGGTGCGAGGTTGTGGAGATCCGGCTTTGGAAGCGCACGTCGGCGACGTTTTACTGTGAGCAAACTGCAAGCCACTGGTCAAGCCTTGCTGTTGGTTTGGTTGGGGTGAGACTTGATTGAAAATGTTTCACCTTCAAGATGGTTTTGCAGGAGGCATGCCGGCTTGGTTTGTCATGAGCCGCACTTTGTCTGCAAATAGTAGATGAGCATGTCCGGCACTTTGGTAAGGCCTTAGAAAAGAAAGCCAGAAGCAGACCTGTGATCATTGTGTTCAACCCGTGAGTATACTCAAAGAGGCCCATCTCCTAGCGGCGAAAGCGAAACTATGAATGCCCGACTTTGTTAAAGGATTACATCACACATAAGAAACACATCTCGGGTTTGTTTTTTCTCCGCAAAGGTGACTCACTGCAGGCCTGACTCTGGCTGACCAAGTATGGGCTGATAGAGCTGCTGTGCTTTCGCCAAACTTAGGGCGACAGTATCGCCTCATTGAAACCAGCCCAAGATCACAGACGCAGCTGCGCTAGATGACGCCAATGGCACGAGCCAGCGTTCCCAAAAAACACGTAGCATGTGGCTTTGTAGGATGGTTCTAAAATGGGTGGTGAATTCACCTAGCAACCAAAATGGGATCCCAAAACGGTTTTGACACCCACAGCCATGTGGCTCTGGCAGGCGCACAGCCAGCCCCACTACCAGACGGCGCAGGAGCTGCGGCTGGAGCTGGCGGAAAGCCTTCCCGGCGGCTGGAAGACTTGGGAGAGCTGCCGGGCCCATGACTACGCCTTCCGGACCTGGGAGCAGCCGGTGAAGCCCTAGGCGCTCTGGGTGGTGCGCGGGAAATAGCCGGTGCAGCGCGGGGGAAAAGTCGCCTAGGTGAAAGCTCTCCAACGGCCACTTGGCAAACGTCAAGGTGGCCGCCATAGATTGACGAAAGGCATGTCTGGCAAAACGGCCGGCAAAACGGCCGGAGGCCCAAACGCGCTCTCTAGTGGCTTGTGCCTGCACGAGCATAGCGCCGCTTTGAGAGTAAAAGGAAAGCCGAGACTTCTGCAGTCGAGGTTCAAGGGCTGTCATGTGCGAGCCAACCCTTGGCTTCCAACCTCAAATGGCACAGTACGCCCTGGCAGTTGTTGCGTGCCCCAAGCGATGCGGATGTTCTTCTTTGACGGTGCCGGTTTGAGGTGGTGTTAAAGGAGAAGAGAAGGACTCGGCCGAAGTTTTCTCGTGGGGGCCGATTTTTTGAGACAAGCCAACATATGTGTCATCCTGAGGTGTCCCACCTGCTATATTTTGAAGCTGCGGGCATCCTCATCTTCTCTTTGGTGGCGGTCGTCACGGCCGCGCCCACAGCTAAGACGCGTGTCTCGCGTCTTCTTCCGGCGTGACCAGGTTGTCAAGGTTGGCACCCAGTTTTGCGAGTTGACTTCAGACCAGAATTTGGTGCCGCAAGTCGTCATGTGCCCGCTTTCTTTTCACTTTTCCGCGACTTCCTTTGCCTGTCATGTGGGGAGTTTCTTTGTGGTGTCCTACACTGTACCTTCCTGAAAGAACTAACATCTACCAGGGTCACAGTTATCGATCTTTGTGTCCTATGTGGCCTCAGTGGATTGAATATGGAAGCTTTCCGAGCTCTAAGTTCTTCCTCATTCCTGAGACATCCGCTGAGGTCATCGTTGTCAGCTGGTCAGGGACGCTTGACTGCAAGCAGTCATGGGTGCAGCATGGATGTGTGGATCAGGTGCCGTCAAGAACGCATGTCGAAATCCAAAAACCTACTGCCTGACGATGTAAAATATTGTCCCCTTTGCACAGTTTGTGGCAATTGGAAAGATGCCGATTTTGATAGCGCAGCGTTAACAAAATATCTGCAATGAGAATAGTCTCATGGCACCACGTTCTCTCAACTTGACTTGGAGCTTTGGAGGGTAATTGCACCAGACCAACCGTGCACTTACACGCTCAGTATTGAACTAGGGGCGCGGGGTTCACGGCCCTAGTTCATCTCCAGGGGTCACTTGCCGAGGCGGTGCCGGATTTCTTCAGTGCACCGTAGCAAGTATGCCTTGTTTTTACATGGACTTGAGACGCGCACATGTTCCAAATTGCAAACGAGAGATTCAAGTGTCAGGGGCTCTCATTAGGTCCAGGGATCAAGATTCTGGGACAACTTTCCTGGACGGTGATGGCATGGTGGGCATTTGCATCTCAGCCCGTGCCGCGACTTGTCGCTTCAAACTGCAGGAACGCCTTCGGCGCGCAACGCGTACGCGGATGCCCCGAGGCCAGATGGAGACTTGTAGTGGTGCAGAAATGGCTTGCAGCGCGGCAAAGAGCGCCCGTTTCACCCAACTCGGATCTCTTCGGTACTGTCTTCCAAGCACGATTTAGCGGAGGTCTGGAGGAGACTGGCTACCTTGGCGAGATCTTATTTGTTCAGTAGAGGCTCACGTTTCAGAGCCCGCGAGAGAAGGTAATGAGGATTTTCCGAAGGTTCGGGCAAGAGCGGACAAAGGCTGTTGTATCCGAGACCAGGGCCATCATTGAACTCCAACAAAGGTGGCTTATCATTCAATCGAACCCTGAAGCGTAACCTTTAAGAGATATCGCTGTGGGTCAAAAATGGGTACCCAAAATGGAACTCTGGTACATGGAAAGGACTAAAACCTGCGGTTCCGTGGTGGATTGATTCTGACCCTGGCTGTGGGTCAAAACCAATGGTACCATTTTGGGGTAGCACCCATTTTAGTCTATTTTAGTGGGGATTGGGATGTTCACCGGGGGGTACGGGATTTTGACCCATGGCCATGTCCAGCTACCCGAAATTCTTCGGACCTAACAAGGCGGTCAAGAAGATGCCCTCCGTTCCCAGCCATGCAGCCGAACTCTTGGAGCAGGAGGGGCGAAAATGGCTGGGGCATCGCCTCATTTGGGTGTGGGTCAAAATCACACCACCAGCAAACCGCAGGTTCTAGTCCATACTTCCATTTACCAAGGTTCCATCTGGGGTACCTGTGTTTGACCCCATGTGTTTTGAGGGAGCCCCAGCAAATTGTTTGCATGGGTAAACTGGATTGCTGAATCACATCCTATGCCGGAGCGAGATTAGCTGAAGCTACGTGAAGTGACCCAATACTCTGCCTATTTTATGGTGAGCTCACCTGGGGGTAAAACGATCTCACCATGAGAAAGGTCCTCTACTTGGGGAGCCGTTAATTCAGCTTTTGGAAGTATTGCAACAAATGTGCAGAACACTATTTTATGGCCATTTTTGCATCGGTGTGGCCGATGCCAGAAGCCTCAAGCCAAGAGAACTTCCATGCTCATCACACCGCCATATTCTTAATTTCAGGTACTTTGCGAATTGGGGCCCAATCAGGCACGCCAATAGCTTGCATGGCACAGTCGCGGCCCAAATGAATGGTAAGATGCATTTGACGGCACTCCCGAGCGAAAGTTACGAGACTTAGCTGAATCAGCTGATGGTTGAGCCGACCAAATCGCCTGTACCACATCACTTGCACCTTGTGCAGGATGGCGGAGCCCGCGACTGCGTGGTCTGTCTGGACGCGCTGACGAATGGCGAGGTCCTCCGCACGCCATGCGGTCACTACTTTCACCAGGCGGGGGGCGGGGTGAACTTGCGAAGGCGACGAACATAGCTTGCGGACGGCGACCGGAGCTGCAAAACAAAAGGTTGACTTGCAAAGCGTCCTATTTGTGAAAGCATGCCACACTTCTGCTTGCCAAATCAGAGCTTGAGACTTTACATGACTTTACCAAGCAGATCAGGCTGAAGGTATTCCGCGGGAAGTGGACTTGGCATCCTTATTTGCTTATAGCGGCCAAGTACTCCAACCATTGATGTTTTTCTGCACTTAAAGAGTTGAAGGTCTCAAATGCTCACAGCACCAGAATATGTGCTGTTTGCTTGGCCAGTGTCACCAGTCTAGAGGGGAGTAGCAAGGGCAAGTTTTGGGCCACGCATTGACGTGAGAGGTTCACGTGAGCCCCTGACTCAGGCTTGCCTTGCCCAGTGGTGCGCAGAGCACCGCTTGTGCCCGATTTGCAAGCGAGATCTGAGCGCGTGAGCGGATCCGCTCGAAGAACGCCGCCTTTAGAACTGACCCTTTTTTCATGGTATGTTTAGCTACCCCCTAGCCAACTACCCCCCCCCCCCCCGGAAGTTAATTTGACTGGGGCTAAAACAAGCCAAACTCGGGCCTTGCCAAGCAGACGCTTTCCATCGTTCAACCGCCCCAACGCCACTCCCTGGACCCCACATACATGGTAGCAGAATGCAAATACTTGGGATTGCGCTGGCGTGTGGTGAGAGCATTTTCTGCACAGCTCACTACTCACCACTGATTGACGCTCACTTTCCCCCACAAAAAATACAAACTATGTCAAAGGAAGGGCCAAACCCTGCCTAAAGTCAAACCCGAGCCAACATAAGGCTCAAATAAGAGAATTGAAATAAGTCCAAAGTAAGGCCAAAATAAGGTCCAAATAAGCCCTAAATAAGGTCCAAATAAGGCCCAAATAAGGGCAACCCCCAACGGCATTTGAAGATTTCTGCAATAAGGCCAAAATAAGGTCCAAATAAGGCCCAAATAAGGGCAACCCCCAACGGCATTTGAAGATTTCTCAAATAAGGCCAAAATAAGGTCCAAATAAGGCCCAAATAAGGCCGAAATAAGGGCAACCCCCGACGGCATTTGAAGATTTCTCAGGCAGGCCAACAGAAGGCCAAAATATTGTTGCAACACGAAAGGCTCCGCTAGACAATTTCCTCCTGTTGTTTTTGTTTGTGAGAACTTGATTCGATTGAAGTCAGCTGGAGCGGGTGCTGCACCTGTCGTGGCTGAGTTTGTGTGTTTCTGAAACTATGTCTTGTTTGGCACCCAGACGAGTCCGGAACCCATCATCCCGTGACATTCACACCTCAGCGGACCTCAGCCCAAAATACGACCAAACTAGTGGTGACGAAAAAGGTTGAAGCAGTAGCCCCTATTTTGCCCTTATTCTGCTAACATAAAACATATTAGCTTATTAAGACCCTAATAAGGCCTTAATAAGGGGCTATCCCTAATTCCAGGAGGGGGGGTAGTCAGCTAGGGGGTGGTTTAACATACCATGATTTTTGACGAGTCCAACCTCTGAAAGAGCGATCAACAAAATGGCAACACACTGACAGACACACAGAGACACATGCCGGCTAAAACATATCAGATCAAATTCAGAATATAGCTTCAGCTCAATTCTATGACGGACTGCATGCACCCTCATTCCATCGTTGGCCAGGTGTGATGTGTGAATACTCATGAGATTCGGTGGTCGTCTACCCAACACAATTGTGGTGCCGATGCTTTGAGCAGGGCGTTGCACTTTGTTTGCACAGTTTGCACTATGTGATCGAGAAGAGAATCATGGCTGCTAAAACTTTGTCGACCACTACCATCAGAGAGGTCGAAACGTCTTCTTCCGGGTTATATTTTCTTATTTGGCTTCTTCTTTGGCCTTAGGACCGGCGCTTAAGTGGATCCTCACGCCGGGGTGGCAAAGTAAAGCTGGCGCGGAACTCCGCGGGCGCTCGCGCGAACGGACGGTTCGCTGTCCCATGTCATGATTCGCGAGTGGAAGGCCCAGGGAATGGAACTGGCATTGGCCCATGTTGAGACCTCAAGATTTCGCCGGATCAAATCTGAAAGCCTCCC
>CAUJNA010001813.1:300414-363924 GCA_963377175.1 Effrenium voratum
ACGCAGAGACACGCACTCATTTCGCACGCACAGAGACACACACACACAGACACACACACACACACACCCACACCCACACCCACACCCACACGCACACGCACACACGCACACGCACACGCACACGCGCACGCACACGCACACGCACACAGACACGCACTTATTTACACTGGTCCCAGAGTTTGAAAACAGAAGTCAAGTCATGTGTGCGTCTTTTGTGCTGAAGATGCTCCTGCATCGCGGAGAGCTGGCGTTTCAGGGAGTGCCATTTGCCGCCTTGTCAAACACTATATTAACGTTGTGTCAGCAACACGTCTGGCGATTGCGGTGACAACTTACATAGTTCTAACTGAGATATGGTTACGCCATGCTTATGCGTCGACATGTTGTTCGTTCTGCAGGGATCAGTCGAGTCTGATCGCTTCCACACACCAAGAGCCTCCCAAATTGGCGCTTGGAAACCATGTCAATGTGTAGACTGGATCGTGGCAATCGGTTGCATAACTTCTGGGTCAGCTTGAAGGCAAGAAATGGTGCCAGGTGTCATTTTGCTGCACAAAGCGGCCCTTTTGGAGCGATTGCGGCACTGCCAATTCTGGCGAGAGTTGCAGGCGCAGCTGATTTCAAACTACCTGAGCAGTTGTCCTAGGCGAGCAATGCGGAATCCATTCGAATTTCGGATTTGACAGGAGAGAACAATCATCCTGATAACCAGACTGGATGTGGTTTCCTTGCTTTGAACCTTCTTCTTGGTGGTCTTCCAGGTTACGCCAATGGAGCTGCTTGCTTTACCTGACCTGTCGCTAATGCTAAGCCGTCTTGCCACATTCTGGTTGATATCCTTCAACTGGTTTTGGCGCATGTCTTGCAGGGGGAGTTCTTCGGAGGAGCTGAGGCAGGCTTTTGAGTGAGTTGTGAGAGAATACAAACGCCTAAATTGGGGTACAGGACCTCAGATTCAATGCGTGGAAACATCCAGGAGACCACCGCTGTGGCACTGAGCGATGGGACCAGGTTGCGCTCGAGCCTCATTTTGCAGTTGTCGCCGGACATGCGTGAAATGTTTGCATGTTTCTTTGATTAAAGGCGACATTGCGACGCTGAAAACTTGATTCATGACAAAGGCAGACGGCAGACGCTTTCGGCACTGCTCTGTTTTGTTGTCCGCGACTTGAGGCTACAAGTTGGATGGGCACTCAGGCCCAATTCTGGCAGGCGCGGACTGCCCGTCACCCCCAACTGTGCAGGAATCAGGAGGTGAGGCCGCGTACCAAATGTAGCGGACTTGTATTATATAAATTATGCGCTTGTTTGTGACAGAGCGTGCGGACGGAGCATGCGGACGTGCGTGTGGCTCTTTTTTTTGGTGTGTGTGTGTGTGCGGAGTGACAGAATACCCTGTCACCACCATGTGCCGGTTTTGGGAGCAGGGGGGCTGTCCACTGCATGGAAGTGACGGCCCAACGAAGAGGCTTCCATCAGTGCTGATATGGATTCTGGACACAGAATCCACGTACCTGCAGTGATGAGCAATGTCCTTTTGGTCCCTCCCCTGAACCGCTGTTGCTTCTCTGTCTCCCTGTTGAAGTAGCTAGAGTGAAGCCAAGTGACCTGCCAGCCGATCCAGTTGTACTCGAGACTCATCAGTTGTACTCGAGACTCATCAGTTGTACTCGAAAGATTAGCCCTCTCCATTTGGAGTTTAAGTGTGTACACCCCATTCGTGGGGAATCCTCGGGTGTACCCATTGTGTGACCCCGGGCCGGCTCTGTCGGAAAATTTGACCTCAACGTGCTTATCATAGAACAGCGGAATTTCACATTTAACCAGGAACGAGGTTTCACTAAAGGGAAGACAGCGGTCGAGACGTCTCACCATAGCTGCTGACGGCTGCCGACTTGTATTGCATTGGCTTGCGATTTGTTGGATTTGTTGCTCTTATCATAGCGGTTGATGGCTGCTGACTTGAACTTGCATTGCCTTGCATTTGTCGGATTCATTTCCCTCACCATAGCTGCTGACGGCTGCTGACCTGAATTGCATTGGCTTGCCTTTGTTGGATTTGTTGCTCTTATCACAGCGGTTGATGGCTGCTGACTTGAACGTGCATTGCCTTGCATTTGTCGGATTCATTTCTCTCACCACTGCTGATGATGGACGCTGACATGAACTTGCATTGACTTGCATTTTGTCGGATTCGTTTCTCCAACCATCGCAGCTGGTGGCCGTTGACTTGAATTTGCATAGATTTGCATGTTGTCGGATTCGTTTCTATCAAGGTGGAAGTGTGAAGGTTGAGAGTCGGTTGCGCCACCATGTCTCGACGTGATGATCGTGATAGATCCAGGACTCGGCGCAGACGCGATCGGAGTACTTCTCCTCAAGCTCGTAAAGCACACAGACGTGAACGCAATGACCACCAGGTCTCGGAGGGCATGGATTGGAACAACCGGGTATCTTGGCAACACAATTCCGGCTACAACTCCGCCAACAACTTCCCGATGATGCCCACCAATTATCAATCGATTCCCAGTCCCACGCAGCAGTTCCAACATCCATCGATCAACTACATGATGCCGATTCCTCCAGAGCTCACGCCAACGAAGTTCATTCCGTCCGTGATGTCGCCACCGGTCACTACCTCGCAACCTACACCGTCACCTGGATACCCTGCAGCCCTGCCGGTTCGTCCTCAGAAAGCTTGGCTTACACCATCACCTGACTGGACGCCTGGAGATGGCATGTTAGATGTCAATCAGCTCTACAACTTCAGCCTGCCCATGACGGTTGCCAACACTCCGCACAGCAACCTACGTGACATGTCCGGCATGGACATTCGTGACGTTCGCCTGGTTCAAGTTATTCATGGGGGCCTCACCAACTGGCTGCTCCGACCGTTCGCTCACGGCAGATTCGTGACGTGGGAGGGCTTTCGCACTCGCACTGAGGCCTTACTTTGGAGTACCTGTTCCAAACTACTACGGCGATCACAGTCGATCAACCTGCTCACCTTGGAAAAGGACCTTGCCAATTCGCTGGGGCTCAACCTCGACGACTTCAATCAGCGGATCAAGGTTCATGACCATTTGGCCAACTTGGTACTTCAATTTCTTCAGCAACACCACGCAACTCTCACGCCTTCCACCCAGACGGATGACATGGTCATGAAGTAAATCGTGCTCATGAGTTGCTCCAGGCTCAGTATTCAGCATCGCTGCGCGCTTCGACTTCCCCCACGGTGGCAAGCCAGAAAGATGATGCGGAGTTGGTTACACCACCACCGGTCAATCACACACAATCCTCGTCACCTGCCAGCTCCCTCCCTACGGCCAGCGCAGCGGCCCTTGATGGCAAGTCGTTTGATAGCGCGGTGCAGCCCCGGATCATTCAGTCTCTTCACGGAGTTTCTTCACCGCCTTCCAAGCCGGCGGCGTCACAATTGCTCACCATGCACAGCACGCCGGATGAAGTCGTCAAGTACTACACATGGACCTGTGATCAGCCACGCTTGTATCTCAAGCAATCGCCCACAACCACTACTTTGGCGTCACTGGTCAAGTGGGCCAATCACCCGTCCCGTCTCAACGGCAACAAGTCATTGGATTCCATGGCGACGCAACTCCTTCAGGCGCGTCAACGCATGCCAAAAAGGCGACGCACCTACGCTCGGGGCGATGGCGGCTTTGTGGGGACTGGAGCCCGGCTACCTCACCAAGCTCACTGAAAAGGCGCTGAGTCACCTCGTCGTGACCGCCCGCTTACTCAGTGGATGAGCAGGCCCCCTTGACGAACTTCGTTCACTTATGAGCCCGGAGCGGCAGCCGTGTCACGGTTCAGGAAAGGTTTAAAACTCGTCCGTCATCTTCTTGGCACTTGTTTGATCATGCGCTTGACTGTGCTTGCATTGTCTTTTGCGTGATATTCATTGCCGCTTGTATTCATGTCGCCGCCTCACTGTAGATTTCATTGGTTGCATGTTCACCATGTTGGCTGAGCTTCGCCGCTGTGGAATCTATGATGATGTTGCACAATGGCATTCTCTGGACACCTTTCTACACTCGTTGACAATGTTCTCTACGTGCTGGCAATACTGTTTCCCTGGACTACCACCACCGTCGATACCAGCAGATGAATACGAGTCAATCACACAACTACCGTGGTTGGGCCTCATTCTGGAAGTATTAGTTGTGGTCCGGGTTGCACTTCAGATTCCGACTCACGCCATGTCGCAATCTCAACACACTGTGGCCAACAGGTATGAACTTCACAGATGTCGGTGCACGGCCTATTTATTGATCAGTTTCTTGCAACGTCTCATTTCTCAAGATCATGGCTACGTTCCACCGTTCTTCGAGGTTCTTCACTTCTACAAGGCATCTCTCTTGTGTGAAATTATGCATTCCACTTTCGCAGACACGAGACATCTTCGCTCATTACGGACACGGTTTCCGGACCTCTATGACTTCATTCACGATCCAGGTCATCATCAACAACCGTGCGTCTACATCCGACTTTCTCCATGGCACACGCCTTACTACGTTGGTGCGACTGATCAGGACGTTCTACGACGTGAACACTCACGCAGTCGCAAATTCCTACAACTACTTCGGGGACGTCATGCCTTCTTCGAACCTGCGCTTCACTACTGGAAGCGATCCAATACTTACTGGCTTTTCTGTGCCGTTCCGGTTGAGATCAAACTTCCCGTTTCCTCGGTTTGGGTCCAGGAAAGCAAGTGGCAGTACCTGCTACGTCCGCATTTGAATGCGCCCTGGGTACATAGACTTCTTCGAAAGGTGGGCTTCCGGGAGCATCTCGTTGACTTTCGACGTCATTCGTTGTCGTCTCCCACCTCGCTCGGTCTACACAAACGTTTTCGGCGACGACTACATCCGGATCTTCAACGGCAATTACGACCTGAAATGTTGGATGACATTCAAGCACATTACTCTATTCTCTATCAGCTGGGATCCAATGCAGGCGCATCGTTCCGAGCCATGCGTGACCTACTGTCGGCGGCTTTTCCTCCCACTCAGCTTTACTACTTTCTGCGACTCTCCGTCTTTGTCAACGAGCCCTTTCGCTCCAAGGCACAGAAGCTCCTCGCCCAGGTGTTGCACAAACGACAGCTCCAATCACCCAGCACTTTGACACAACTATTTCTACCGCCTCTACATGTCCGGAATTGGAAAGCTCAACTTGGCACGTGGTTACAAAGCTGGATTGCTTCTCATCGTGACTTGTTTCCCTCCCTATTCCTTCCAAAGATCCGGGTGGTGGAAACTCGCAGCGCCACTTTGGGCGACAGGATCTACAACTACCGCACATGGCAACGCAGATGGACTCCTGAAACATCTTTTCCGTGTCGCTGTTCGGACATTGATGATCACCACCTACACCGTGCACATGAACATGCAGTAATGGTAGATGAGTTCTCACGCATCAATGCGGACATCGACATGGATATCATGGCCGCGTCTATGAAGGATCAGTATTTCGGTGATGTTGACTTGTTGCATCAGCGTTTCACCACACAACTTCGCAAACTGGCTCGTCGGTGGCATGTACATGGCTCCAGTCTTCTTACTGATCTACAGCCTGTTCTGACTCAACTGATGGACACCCATCGATCCAACCTTCAAGATCGTGCTTATTGGTCATCGACATCCCTGCAACGAACCGTGGCTTCTCTGTCCTCGTGGGTTGTAATTCCCGCGGATCATTTCCCCTCTCGTGCACATGTGATTTGCCCTTCATTGTTCGCCATACTGACGCAGAAGACCTTTTGCTCGGGAGATGTCTTTTCGCTATGTCGTGAATCCGCAGCATCTTTTCGCTCTGAAGTGGTCACTACGGTACCTTCCCTCCTACTTCAGCGCTATGCGTGGGGACTTCGACTTCAAGCACCATTGCCTACAGCTCGCATCCTTCCAAAGCCGACCAAGGACTGGCAGAAAGCAAGACCCATCATTTCATTCTTTCGCACGTGGGCAGCTCCCTTCCTCACGGTCTTCGGCGCCCTCATATTTGAACTTACCAAAGTTACTTTTCCAGGCATTCCAGGACAACTTTCAGTACAAGAACTTGTCCAGCAGCTGTGGGAGGCACTGTCAAAGGCAGATCCCGCCGAATACATCCACCTGGTGTCTCAGGACCTGTCCGGCTTCTTCACGTCCATTCCTACGGAACGCTTCCATCAGGCACTACAGGTGCTTCTTCATCGTTACGATCAAGTTGTTGGCCTTCGCAGATCCTCTCAATGGTCAGTGTACGAAGTGAAGTCTGATCATCGACGCCGTATGTTCAAAGGAAAATGGCGCCGTCAAACGAAGGTCCCTCGAACTTTTCGTGAACAAGACCTCTGGTACCTCCTGGACTTTGTCATTGACAACAGTCACTTCGAGATCAACGGCTACTTGTTCCGGCAAGAACGTGGACACCAGCAGCACCACCGCTCTGTAATCTGGTTGCTACGGTGGAGGACTTCTTCTGGCACCAAACAATGTGTTCTCTGCGTTTTCGCATGCCCGATGTCAGGGTGATCTGGCATGAGCGCTATGTCGACAATCGTTTCATTCTACTACGTGATTCTGCCCCACACTCGCCCGTGCTCATGAATTTTCTTTCCCTGGAATTTTATCGCCCACCTGTGATGCTTGAGGTTCAGCATGATGACAAAGTGCTGGGTTACCGATGTGATTCTTCATCCAGAACTATTACACCACAGCTACCTGATCATCCCTCTCAAATCAAAGGAATTCGGAGTGCCAATGATCAGATGTTTACTTACTCTTCTTGGTCTTCTCGCTCTTGGCTCATTATACGTGGTGCACAACCTGCGGTTCAGCAACAACATGGACTTAATGCTCTCAAGCGCCTTTATGAGGCCAAAGGTTTCGATCCCCATCTCCTTCGTGATGTCCGGCGTCGACTCGGGACAAAATCTGCACGCGGTCTTGTTGCTTGGTTACTTATTGTGTGCGCTTGTGATTGTTTGTTGATGTGTTGCGATGTGTCTGCATGCAGCTGGCTCAAAACCATGGCGGAGTACACGGTCACCAGTCTATTGCGCCCAGACGGATCCGTTCAAACCACGAGCCGAGTGGCGCTGGAGCACCTTCCAAACTTAAATCAACGGCAATGAGATGCAAATGTTCATCCGGACACACGGACTAGTACACCAACACAATGTGCAGGCCCACAGCTCTTCCCGTGATGCTCCAGCACTCGGATCAGAGGCCAACATCAGGGCGGTGCGCAATCACACAGTAGGGAGACGACCGCTCACCCAGGTCCCGTCATTCTCGGATCAGGCTCACCCCAGGCCCGCAGGGAAAGTCGGATGAGGAAGACTGGGGAGAATGGAAAAGTGATGGAAGACGTGCTCATGATGATCAAAGGAGACCCCGCTCGCCTACAATGCCTCCCACTCAAGTCAGAGCACCCGAGAACCACATTGAGCTGCTTCCTCTCCCAGTCCGCCAGCATGTACCTGACTTGGGCAGTCACCGTTTCAAGCTACGCACGGAAATTGCCATCCTGGTGAACACGGTCTACAGGAGCCTCATGCCGGACGGATCAAGTGGTCAGGGAGATTTCCAACTACTTCCAGATCTCCCCGAAATCTCTGCCGCCACAACTCATCGTCCAGCTTGGCATTTGCGAAGAGGGATGGCCATTTATTCGCAGGACTACACGGACGTATTATATCACCACCTCTCGCCAGACAAAAAGAACGCCCAGAAGAACCTCTTTGGGATCATCTTCTCGTTTGTGCCGCGCCGATTGCTGCCGGATAAGCATCGCACACAGTCACAGTCGACGTTTTTCTGGGCCCACAATACCAATATGCAGGCGGCCATAAGCATTCTGCGAGATGAAGAGCTGATCAGACCCTCGAAATGGCAAGAGCAACCTCCCCCCAACCGTGAGTGCACAAATTGGAATGAAGTGTGGTTGCCTCCGAGAATACACACTGATCGCCCCATGTGCATTGGCGGATCTGCAAGACTCCGGCAAAATCATTGCACCATTCCCCGTGGCGGAGTGTACGCCGACATAGCTGCTTCCCACTACTATGACTGCATTCACGCCAAAGATGGCAGGTGGAAACTCCGCTCATCAATTGCGGTTCCCAGCTACGTGGGAATGTTTTGGTGAATGACTACGACAATGCAGTCCGACAATTGCTTTTGCATTGCCCACCGTGGTTTGTGCCCAGACTTTCGTGGTATACATCATGACGCTCCTCTTCCGGAAAAAGCGTGTGGGGTTGCTTGATGATCATGTCTTGGCGTTCATCGAAACGCTCTCGAACAGCATCCGCTTCTGCACCGCGGAGATCTCGGCGGCCCTTCACCGTGTTCCCTTCCAAACGAGCCACCCGTCCATCGCTGTCCCCATTGGCAAGTTGCAAGCATCACTGTCATGCCTTCCTTCGCCATGGACGGAAATGTCTTTCTCCCTGTGCTCGTCGACGACCAGGACATTATCATTGCAGGTGTGTGCGGCATCAGCGGCGGTGAAGCATAGGTGTCGTATATTACAAACCTCGCTGCTGTGTCTCACCTTCAGTTTGAAAAGTTGCCTTGCATTGCCTCGGTCATCACTCTAGTTGTGTTTGGTTGTCATTGCATGAGTGTCTTTGCCGCAGATTTACGATTTCTTTCAGCGTCCCCGCGACGACCTGTCTTGCCGCTATGAACCCTCACTATTTCGAGTACCAGATCGAGAGAGGAGTGGAATGGATTCGAATTTACACACCGGGCACGTGGCGACCCGTAGCCACTGATACTCTAGTTCGTGCCCCAATCTACGTTTCCACGTATCGGGAGTGGCGCAGGTCATATCGCTTCGAAGTGCACTGGTCCGAAGACAGCACCGGAGGAACAACCTCGGGCCCCATTGTCACGCCCAGTTCGTATGTGTCCTACCACGTGTGGGAGTACCAAGACTGGGAAACACGAGGGTATCAACGACTTGGAGTTCCTTTACCAGCCATCGGGCGGCGCTCGTGAATGCAGACGCTACTTCCTCGGTGGAGTCATCTGTTCCGGATGGGGCGTGGCGGGAACCTTCACCACCGCCATTCTATGATCCTTGGAACGATTCGGAGTGATACTTGAGCAACATGTCGGCTAAAACGATGCGGTTGTGCCTGTGTTGAGTGCGATATCATGTTGGGTTGTCCTGGATTGTGTTGTGCTTTCCGTCTTCATGTGTTCGCCGCGTCCCTTTTGACCTCGAGCGGCTTGCCTGGTTGATATGTTCAATTCTACAATATATGGCGCTGCACGATGGCCCCTGCCACGCTACTTTGAGTACGACATCGTCAATGGCCACGCGAACACAAGCGTTGAATGGATTCGGGTCTATGTACCTGGTCCGTGGCATCCAGTCGCCGAAAACACCTTGGGACCTGCCTCGGAGGACTCAACCACCTATCGGGAATGGCGCAAAGTGTACCACTTCGAAGTGTATTGGCCAAGGGACAGCACGGGCGGCACCAATATGGGCTCTGTTTCTCAGCCGGTCTCCTATGCTTCCTTCTACACTTGGCATTATCGGGACTGGGTCACCAGAGGATATCAACGGCTCGGTCATCCACACCCTAGCATTGCGCGTCCAGTTTTCGCTTCGGGCTCACCGGACCTCATGTACGCTGGACTGACCTCTTCGTCGGCATCCTCGAACTCAGATGGTGGCTGATGCTCGTCCTCGTCTTTCTGGAGATTCTATTCAATTCAATTTGATTGAGAAGATTGGCTTCGACACCTGAGCCGTGCATTGCTGCAAAAGTGTTTGCTTGCATGGTTGTTGTTGTGTCTATTGTTGTCTGCAGCCGTACACCTATCAGTCTGTCTTCCCGGGTTTGCGTTGTCATGCCGTGGCTGGAGTGGTGTCCGGATCCTCAACAACCAGATGCCCAGTGGGTCAAGATCTTTCATCCGGGATCATGGACTCCACAGGAAGAACATGATGCTCCACCTCCACCTCACACATACCGAGAGTGGAAGGAGTTCTATGTCCCAAATCCTGATCAAGACGGTGCGCAGCCCAATGACAGCATTTGGTACAAAAGAGACTGGGCCACAGAGGGCTATCGGAGAGTCGCTGCCCCTCACACTGGTCATGACTTCGACTCGATGTCTTTTCCTGATCAGCATAACGTGGCCACACAATCCTCGGCATTGAGTATGTCACCGCAGATGTTGGAAGCGATTCTTAGATCCTCGGATGCGGCGGCTTTCTCCACTGAAGATCTGACTCGTCTTCAAGAGGGGATCTCTCAACAACTGTCGGATCGCGCACGTCACGCATCCCAACAACACCAACCTGTACGTGCGTCTCGTGGAATTGCACCACCGGAGTCTATTGGGGTCTCTGACCCATACCGGCCTACGAATCCATCAGGCAGCACCGCCGCGAAGGTGAAGCCTATCTTCAAGCTAAATGATGACTAGACTGACGCGTGTTGGGCATAGTACAAAAAAGGTGGTTTTCATACTTGTACTGCCTTGCTTGGTTGATGCTTGTGCATGGTTGTGCATGGTGCCTGTTTCTTTACTAGCTGGATCTGAACCCGCGGCACGCCCGCCTCTCACTTCGGCATGGACATCGAGGATGCGAAGCAGTACCCATGGCTCGAATACTCGGTCTGGCAGGATCAGGAGTGGGTGCGGATCTATACTCCAGGACAGCCTCAGCTATGGCAACCCGGAGAAACCGTACCTGATCTACCAGACAACTCTTTTCGGGAGTGGCAGCAAATAACTGATCCCAGTGGTGGGACTGGTGAACACGGTCAGGCATGGACCATTCGCGACTGGCAGCATCAAGGATACCAACGCATTCTCTCTCAAAGGCAGTCCTTCGCTACACATCATGCCCGTGATCAATCACTTGGAGATGTGCAGAATTCCGATGCAATTCCTGTTGAGGAAATGTTCACCTATGCCACTCCTATTTCTGACGGTGATCGCTCGACTGCTTCGCAATTCGCTTCAGTCTTCTATGGCGACACTCGTAATGCTCATCGTGGTGATGTTTCGTTCCCGTCTTCTGAGCGGCTTAGGGCAGTTTCGCGTTCCCCTTGCCGCGGTGGATATTTTGGTCAACGATAGGGACACGAAGTTGCGCATGTGGTCTTCCTGCAGAAAAAGAGACTTCTCGCCCCTCATTGAGGGGCGTGTAATACCCTGTCACCACCATGTGCCGGTTTTGGGAGCAGGGGGGCTGTCCACTGCATGGAAGTGACGGCCCAACGAAGAGGCTTCCATCAGTGCTGATATGGATTCTGGACGCAGAATCCACGTACCTGCAGTGATGAGCAATGTCCTTTTGGTCCCTCCCTCCCCTGAACCGCTGTTGCTTCTCTGTCTCCCTGTTGAAGTAGCTAGATTGAAGCCAAGTGACCTGCCATCCGATCCAGTTGTACTCGAGACTCATCAGTTGTACTCGAGACTCATCAGTTGTACTCGAAAGATTAGCACTCTCCATTTGGAGTTTAAGTGTGTGTGTTTGCGTGCACGTGCGGGGGGTGGTGGGTACGATCTCCAACCAATGACATTGGACATGTCTTTCTTATCTGCTTTGACAGGGGAGGGGGGTGCGTGGATCTACCTAGATGCCCGATCATCTCATCTCATACAGACATTATATATATATATATACACTATTTTTTGCCATTCGCTTCAAACTTCCATTGTCAGTGTAGATGCAGCAACCGGTCGTGCCTAACAGCAAAATTTGACATTCTAGTTGCATTTGCTTTGCTGTACCGACTGATGCAGCTGCACTCGCTTTCACTCGAAAGGCTGAGCCCAAGTTTTTGTCCACAGAAACGTGTGGATCACGTTCAACGTTGCCGAGTTTTCGAGCGTCCTTGACATACTATTCCCGCTATTCCAGGGTATTTCAGTTCATAGAATTTGGTTCTGCAATGTTTGCTAGTCTTGGAAACACATGAGGAGTTTCCGGATTCGCGAAATAGAGCATTTGAAAGCGTTCAAGTGAGGATGGCTTAAGTCACTTCGTGAGGTACTCAGATTTTCGGACTGGAGGAGCTTCTAGAAATCTCAAGAAAAAATCCGTTTGGACGGCTCGCATTGGAGAAGCGACTGCTCCTTCCTGGAACTGTTCATGCGAACCGGATAGCGACGCGCGGGGAACTTATTTCTCTCAATGCAGCAAAATATGGGTGTTTCTTCCAGAAGGAACTTCTGTTTGGTATTCCTTCCTAGCTTGCTGAAAGCCAAATCCCCAATGATTAGCGGATTACGGATTGGACTGCAATTCGCAGATTTCGGATTATGGGTTTCATGGGTTTTGCATGCTCCAGCGTAAAGTTTCAAACCACACTTTGCAGTATCCGCGTTGTGGATTCAGACAATTCCTGAAGGACTAGTTTAAGACTACGGGTTGTGATCTGATGATTTCGTTCGCAACTCATCCGAACCCAGCGGGCCAGTCCTGCGCGGTCACGCGCGCGTTTGCGCGCCTCCCAGGCGCCGGGATCGCCGACTTTCGGCGCCGCTTCCCCGAGCTGGAAGTGCGGCTGCTGGAAGTGGAAGGCTCGCTGGGACCAGAGAAATGGGGCTTTGTGGGCTCAGGGGCACAGGGGCACGCACTGCCTTCAAGAAGCTTGATTGATTCTTCACTCGGCTCAAGTCTTTCCTCGCATTCCGCACAAGTGTCCCACTCAAGATGGCCATGCACAACTCGCGTGAGTTCAGTCAAGGCACGAGGGCAAAAGTATCACCTTCTTTTGTTGCCGCTTTTGCTCACAAAGACGCATTTTAGTTCTGTTGCTTTTTGTCCAGGCTCAGCGAGCCAGCACGAAGCTGAGCTGAACGCGTTCCTGAAAGCGGTGAAGAGGGAGCCGAAGAGGTTTCAGCAGTTCATCCATTGCCTGCGGCCCATGGACGAAGATCAGATGCCGGAAGACGAGGGACCATCGGTTCGGAGGTCGCAGCGGTGCATGATGTTGGCCACAAGTCGGATGGTGCTGAAGCTCTGAACGACACAGGTGGAGGAATGTGTGTAAAGCTTCACGACCTTTTGAGTAGTTGTGACACAATAGTCGGTGAATCGCAGGATTCAGTGAGTTCCAGACGCTTAGCAGCGGATATGCTGCTGATGCGGCTTTCCTACTAAATGCCAGGCATGCATTTGCCACTGGGGAAAGATAGTCTCATTGACTCATCCGGAGGATTTGTTTTTTGTTTTTAAACGAAGTACGTTCAGGTTACCCTTAGTTTGTGGTTTGGATTGGTGGTTCGGGGATTTGAACCCTTGGTTCTTGTAGAGGATAGATGGGAAACCACTCCCTAACCACCAAACCACCAATCCAAATCACCAATCCAGGGGGAAGCTGAAACGAGGTACGTGGCAAACGTCGCCTAGGGCGGCCAGGTAAGAGAGCTGTGAGCTGTCGGAAGGCGTCGGACCGTGATGCTTGAAGAGGGTGCGTCATGCTTGCGGTTCTAAACATGAGGTCCCTAACTAGCTCTCACTAGCTCACAGCTCTCAGCCTAGCACCCCGACATTGCGTCCGTTGGCAGACCGACTTTTGCAGAGGTTGGGAAAGTGATGGAGTTGAGTGAACAGGTGTGGTCGGTTCATCTGATTGCCTAAGCATCCTCGCAGGAACTGTCAACAACGTAATGTAGTGCCCAAGGACAGTGGTAAGCCTGTTGCACAGTCCAGGCGAGACTTGAAATGCGGGGTAAGTTGTTTTTGGAGAGGCAGGACCATGGCCTGCAGCCTTGTGCTGCTAGCACGACTTGTGCAAACATGTTGCTGCCTTTCTGACTCCTTCGCAGCAGAAAGCAAAAGTATGTGAGCGTGTCGCCTCGTGCAGCGCTCATTTGTTTCAGGTGGGTGAGCCAAAGCGCGTGAACAATCCTGTTGCGCCTTCAGAATGCCAAACATGGCACAGGTTTGATCAAACCAAAAGTACCAAGGAAGGCAAATGGAACCAAAGGCTAAAACCTGCGGTTGGCCCCCGCGATTCTTTTTCATTTTGAGCCACATGGCACAGATCTTCCGGGCCGACAGGTTTGAGTCCTCGCAGACTGCTTGCCCTCCTGGACCACTTGCAAGTGAGGTACGGTGGCACGGCATCCGGCCAGATTATCTCTCTGTTCCATGATCACTTGGCACTGCTTTGCAGCTTCATTTCTTTTTTTAATAGCGTCTGGAGGGCCACCACAGCCATAGGTCTGTGGCCATTGCTTCACAGCAGAACCACCCGGCCCTTGTCGAGCAGCTGGCGGAGCGCTGCGCTGGGTTGCTGGTCAGAGAATCGTAGGCGTGTTGCTCCAAGTTGCTGCAAGGGGCCATTTGCGCTGGGGATGAGTTGGTAACCCCAAGCAGAGGTCTTGATGAAGGCATTGCAATTCATGTATTGGGGTCCTATATAGTGCTATTTGGATTCTCAGCTTGGCATTGGCAATCACTGAGGAGTAGCATGTGTGTTGTTGTGTTGCGTTTTCCTGCCTTGACTTATAGTTATCGCTTTCTTTCCTTACCATCACTGCCATAGAAACACACACACACAGCTGTCATTCTGCTTCTGGCAAGGTTCTGGCTCTACGACCCCTCGACGCCGCCTACATTGCGTGAGCGAGCCGCCCTCTATGAGCTGCTAGCCGAGCAAAGCAACACAATATCAAGCGACTCAGCTGATGTTTTGCAGGTTGCTTAGTTGAAAGTTGTTGCTTCCAGCGATTCGGGGATCAGCATGCCAATCGTGCGTCTGCAAGTCTTCCGAGCCCGACAGTTCTTGACTGGGGGTTGGACAGTGCTGTAACCTTCGGCGAACGAGACGACTAGAGCTTTGCTCGTGGCATACCCATTCATACGAAGTCATGCCCTTGGTCTGATGCATCTCCCAGTTCTGCTTGGCTATTTGTCCTTTGTGCTGTCCACGATAGAGGCTCGAGCCCTAGATTTCACGAACTATTTCGGCAAATGTTTGCCAACCACCAGACACATGCAAGTCAATTGTGAACAGCACACGCAGCCGGCGTAGCTTGTCCACGCCTTCTTACCTTTCACGTTCTTCATGTTCCAATCTGATCACGTCCAAGCACCGGTATGGGCGCATGAAAAGCAGGTAGGCATCCTGCAAATATGCCTTCCAGCACAGATCTCGAAGCAACGTTTGTGAAGAACTGGGCGCAGCTCCATGGATTTTCTGCGTCCAGGCCTCCGCGTGAAGTTGAACTCGTCGTGAGAGTTTTCTCAGCTTGGAAGTACTTCAAATTTAGCAGCTCATTTCTTCGGGATCTGTTTGTGGACATAAACACACGTTAATCATGGGATCAGTTTGTACCGCATCTGTTTTTTTGGTTTCTGTGAAACAATCTCACATCCGAGCAAAAGAGCTGAAGTATGGCAGTGCGTGGTTTCCGCTGTCGCTCATTTTGCTGGGGGCGCCACAGATGCGGTCTTGCAGGCATGATCTCGCGCACCAAATAAACGATGCCATTGATTTGCCAAATTTGGCACTTGAAATTGAAAGCTGTCCTCTACACAGAGCGTAGACGCGCACATGTCATTCTTTCAGAATTAAATTTACGTTTAGAGATGCTAATGGCAGTACAGAAATCGGAAACGATGAGGCCAGGCTTAATGTTTACCCCTGATTTGGACGCTGACGTTCCCTGGTTCTCTTCATTTCCGGGTACCTGCCCTTCACTTGACGTCCCTTCAGTTCTTCCTGCATCTCACTTTGTTTTCCTGCATTTCATTTCTTTCAATAGTCTTTTGTTTTCCTTCATAGTAGTTACTGTGTTTTGGTTTGCCTTTGCTTGAAAGAGTGGTTCGGCACCGGAAATGCGCGGGGTGCATGTTATGGCCTCAAGGGCTAGATAGCGACTGGGGTCAAGGAATTGGACCGGTTTCTGGGGACCGGTGCTTCGAGAAGATTTGGCCGGTTTCTAGGGGGGAATTTGACCGGTTTCTGGGGAATGTTTCGGTTTCTAGGCAGCTTCTGGCACTTGACTGAGCTGGACCGGTTTTTTAAAAGGATTTGACGGGTTTGGAGAGGTTTTTGGGGGGATTTGCTTGGTTTGTGGGGGGAATTGACCGTTGGACCGGTTTTGCACGGCTTCAGACGGAGATGGGAGTTTGACCGTGGGAAATTGACTAGTTTCTAAGCTATTTCGCCGGAGTTGGGGGTTCGGATTCACCAGGAATGTGTTTGGGGAGAGATGTGGTGCGGGGGCGGCTGGGAACGAGCGCTTGCTTCAGACGGACTGGAGGCAGTTGGAGCAGGCATTTTGGAGGGCTGTCCTACTCAATCACGAAATCAGAACTGTGCGCCAAAGAGGAATCAAAGAGCATCTGGGATGGATTCCAATGAGTTTAAGGATTGCTCTTTGGATTCCCCGCAGGTCTCGGTCGCCAGTCGGCTTCCGCTTAAGTCTCACACGCCACGGCTGGTCCAAGAATCGCTGGGCGAGTCGAAGCGAGCGCAAGTTGGGGCAAAGTCGGAGACTCGGCGCGACGACGAAGAACCCATACCTGTTGACCTTGCATCGCACAGGCCGTGCGTCTTGTCAACGTACCCAAATACTCGATTTTCGCTGCTGCGAAACCTCCTACCCATTCGTGTCCCTTGGCCCCCCCTCATTTCGCTTCACCTGGATTTTTTGCTTCTCTTTTCCCCTCATGCTCCGTCCTTTCCTCAGTTGCTCTTCTCTTTGTGTTGGGGTCCTGATAAGCCGTGCGGCCGCGCGCGTGTTTTTCTTACCGAGCGCCTGCGCGCAGAGCAACGGCTCACATCGCGTTGCGTGTCAGGCAGCGCAGCACTTCTGCGTAACACGCGGCGGTGTGCTTTGCAGCTTAAGAGGCTCCGAGGCCCGTGCTCCTTTACACAGTGATGTTCTGATGATCATTGGCTGGTTCGCGTTAGGTCCCAAACTTGGCCGTGTTTCTTGTCTAAGGGAGCTCACACCATCGGCATCCGTGTGCTTCGCCAAACCCGTGATCAGCCACACAAGGCTCTATCCCACGGACGGCGAATTTGCCGGGGCGAGCAAAAACATCAGGAATGGTGCGACATTTGCAACACCTCAAGACGTCACACCCCCAGCGACGGAAGTGTGAGCAGACCAGTATTAATTACGGAAAATGATTAGTCGTGAAACACGGGCTGACAAGGACGGCGAGGAGTCCGGCAAAGAGGGTCGATCGAAGTCGCCATCAACCCCCAACCGAGGGCCTTCCAAACACGAGAGGGCGCGGATGAAAGGCGACCCTACAGCACGACCAACGCGCTAGGCGATGCTAGAGAAGTTTGGGTGTCGAAAAGAATCAGGTGTCTCACGGTTCGAAGACGCGCAACGAAGAGATGAAAGCGCAGATTGGCGATGAAAAGAGCGAGTTTTCCTTCTTACAAACGACGCACTTTGTGCATCTGCGCAGAAAAACGCACAAACCATGAATTGGTACGCGAGAGAGAGAGAGAGAGATGTCAAACTACACGCTTCACTTCCTGCATTTGTGTTGCATGTATGTTCACTACTGCAGGCCTTGAGCTCGCTACATCGCATGAGTCAAAAGGTTGGCAGCTGCAGACTACATTGGTTGACTGTTTTTTGAACACTACAGCATTTGCACTTGTAACAACAGTAAGGGTAAGCAAACTACTACGACATGTCCGGAGAAGCAGCATCAGCCTCAGCACAACAAACTACAGGAGCGGAGAACGGGCCAACAGCAGACACAGTAGGAGCCACGACTACGGGAGCAGGTTCAGAGACTACATAGATACAAACTGCCACCACCCTTCTTCACTGGTGACTACTCCCAGTATGAAGAATGGCTGTTCAAGCTACAAGCATACCTCGGCCTCATAGACCGAGACTTCGACCTGGTGCTACAACTAGCAAGTGGCTACACGACAGATTGAGGACACAGGCTTCAGAACACACATACTCGACCCTACACAAGCAAGCAAAGCAGTAGACCTCTCCAGAGATCTACACTACATCCTCATCAACATTTGTCAGGGAGCAGCTACAGTAGTAAGGCAACACCGCTACAACGCAAATGGATGTGAAACACTGCGACTCCTACACAACAGGTTCAGCCTACCAGTAGGAACAAGAAGCGTTGGCTACCTCACCAAAGTGGAACCTACATTCAACGAAGCGCAGTTTGAAGAGCAATTCCTACAATGGGAGTACGACATCAACCGCTACGAGAAAGACAACGGCGCAGCACTACAGATGGAATCAAAATAGCAATGCTACTCAACAAGACCAAAGGAGCACTGCAGCAACATCTCCAACTGCGAGCTGGACAGATCACGAACTACATCGAGATCAGAGCAGTCATCCTGGACTACTACAAGACGATTTCAGCCTTCTCAATATCGACTTCAGCAGTAGGCGCAAACTACAACGGAGGAGCTGCGCCAATGGATGTTGACAACATATGGAGGAAAGGAAGAAACTACAAAGGCAAAGGAAAAGGCAAAGGCCACTACAAAGGAAGCAAAAGCAAAGGCAAGCGCAGGAGCAAAGGACGCTCCAAGGGGTTCGACAAAGGCAACAAAGGAAGCTACAACAAAGGAGGATACAACAAGAGCAAAAAAAAGGCTACTCAGGATCCAAAGGATATGGATCAAGCAAGGGCTACACAGGCCAAGGAAACTACAGCAAAGCAAAAGGAAAAGGAAGCAACCTACACGACATGCCACCGATGTGGCAAGCCTGGCCATTGGGCACAGGACTGCAGAGCGCCGCTATGGCACATAGGAGAAGGAGAAGAACCACATCCACTAGAACAAGAACAAGCAGATCATGACAACAATGAAGAACTACCTTAAGATGTGAACGACACCTGGGACTGGTACTACGAAGGAGAAGAAGGACAACACGAGGTAAACTACATGGAGGAGTACGACTAGGACAACAGCTGGGATTGGAATGACAACAGCTACGAAGACACAACAAACTACATTGGAGGCATCAACGAGTCACACCTCACCATTGGACACATCAGACAAGCAAAGTCACTACTACACAAGCACAAATCCAAATCACTACTTGGCAAGAAAACAACACACACAACATCATGGAACGACCGCATCAAGAGCTTTCAACAATTCCTCCAAGAAGAGACCGCACAGCTACACCTCGACATAGCAGCGGCAACACAACAGCAAAGGATCAAGAAGATTGAGGGCGCCATCACGCACTACATCATGTACTCCAACTTCAAATCATACCATCGCCTGCTGATCGACTAAGGAGCATCTACACATGTTTGCCTGAAGGACTACGCGCCAGACCTACCGCTACGACCTTGTGGAGAACCAGTTCCACAACTCTACACGGTTGCCAAAGAAGATTCCTATCTACGGCATCAAGTATGTTCCCTACAAGCAGGACAAATTCAGGATCAGGATCATGATACCCTACTACGTTTGTGATGTGAAGTGTCCAATCCTCAGTGCATCAAGACTACTTGATAGAGGATATGGACTCGACTTCAATCCACGACACTGCACCATCACACATGGACAACAACCAGCGCATCTCATAAGACACTCAGGACTTTTCTACCTACGAGCAGAGAAGATCGACATCCTTACAGGATTCGGCATCTACCCAATGACTACAGACAATGGAAAATCCATTGCTGTGACAACACAACAACAAGAACAAATTGCACCACTCACACACACAGACCAAGGACTGCGAGAGATCCTTGGTGGAAACACTGACGACTGGAAACTTGATGGTGACTACGCCATCAGAGTCCACAAACGACCGCGCAAAGCATTGTTTGCACCACACAACAGTGGTTGCCCAATATTAGAAGGAGAACTAGATGATTGGCGACTCACCATCATCAACAGACAAGGGCAAGATCAAGAACAACCACAAGAGAACCCAACACAACTTTCCAAGCAAGAACTACACGAAGACTAGAAGGTGACAACTGGACTGGAGAAACCAGGTTCAGAAGAAAGATAACACCTACACGCAGAGCAACATCAAAGACCACACCAATAAGGCAGAGCTCACAACCACAACGGCGAATGGACACACCGCCAACCAGATCAAAGATCCAACTACGAGCACCACAAGTTATATGGAGACCTAAAGCAGCACCTTCAACAGATCTCGACACTACACAACCAAAGGAGACAATCCACAGACCACTCACAGCACAGGAGGACAACCAAGACTACTGGGAAAGACAGGGTGAACACTGGATAAGACACCACAACACAACACTCAGAACAACTCTCTTCACTCCAACAGATGGACCAGAACATCCACCAATCAGCACACTTGAGCCTCACAGAACTACAATCACTCGCAACAACTTTGGAGAAGTTTCACAATGCAAAGATGACTGGACAGTCATGGGCAACGCAGCACTACCATTCCAATGGAAAGGAACAACAAGGTTCACCGTGAAGAAAGACTACGAGTACATCCAGGAGAACCACGATGAGGAACAACAACACGAGCATCACGAAGCACACAGAGCAAGAGGACTACGACAACCACAGCAACCAACTCCGCAACAAATAGCAGAACACAATCTTACACACCTACCATACAGAAACTTGTGTCCGATTTGCGTTCAAGGCAAAGGACGCCAAGACAACTACAAGAAACAACAATCACGACAACCCGTCATTCAAGTAGACTTCGCCTACATCAAGTCACAACAAGACCCAAAGACCATACCAGTACTGACAGCAGTTGATGTTACTACACAACTGTGTATGGCAGTAATGGTCCGGGACGAACCATCAATGATGGACTACATGGTCAATGATGGACTACATGGTCAACAACCTACAAGCATTCATCTTTGAGTGCGGGAGAACACAAGGCATACCACAAAGCGACAACGAAGACACATTCAACGCACTTCTAAAAGCTACAGCAGCAAAAGTCGGCTCAATGACTGCTGGCACGCACCCTCCTACAGCAGCAACAGTCAAGGAAGTGTTGAGCGACTACACCGAACACTCCTCGGACAGGTGCGCGTTGCCAAAGCACAGATTGAAAGCAACTACAGCATGACGATGTCCACGAAGCACTGTCTACTACCTTGGATAGTACGACACGCAGCATGGGCTGTAAACGCTACGTCATCCACTCAGACGGCTACACCAGCTTTGAACGCCGCTGGGGAAGAAGCTACGAGCGAGCAATCTTCGAGTTTGGCGAGACACTACTTTATCTTCCACCACAACACAAGAAACTTCCGAAGGCAGACCTACGGATGCAGAAATGCATCTGGCTCGGAAAAGTTTCCGAAACCGGAGGAAACTACGTCGCAACGGAACCAGGCGTACAAAAGGTACGAACAGTACGGAGACTACAACCGGACTTCAAATACGACCTCGCACTGTTAAACAAAGTTTCCGGCACACCATGGGCACCACGACGGAACACCTACAACCCGTCGTTCGCAACACTGTTGGGCACTCAACTACAACCGTCAGAGAAGAGAAGGTCCACGCAAGACGTCGGACAACAGACGAACGCGACGGACGACATCGTTGCGGAACCCGCAACGAAACAACAACGCGCTACACCACCTCCACGACTTCCGTCGACATCGACGTCAAGTTCACGACCACTACCGGATAGTTCCATGGCTACTTCACCCACCGGACGACAACATCCACCACTACCAGCACCACCTCGACAAACGCTAAGACGTTTAACTCCGGAAGAAGTAATGCAACCAACCAAAGCACAGAAGACTCAAAGGACACTACAATCAGATCAACGGAACAAGCAACCAAAGAACCGCAACCACTACGACAGAAAATCAACGCAGTGACACTTCCCAACGGAACATCCATCACTCCCTACACAAACGACGACACCTCAGAAGACCAACCCAGCATCTTCGACAACGAAGGTTATGACGAAACACAACTACTGGAAGGAATGTGAAACACGAGTCAAACCAAATGAAACTACATGACGTCTACGACGAAGTAGATGCGTCTACCGTCGACGACAACATCCTGAAAGAAGCGATACCTACAAGATGGGTACACAGAAAGAAAGGACCAGGATCAGGAGCACGAAGCCAATCGTCGCAAAAGGCTACACGGAAAAGATCGAGGACGAAGACTCTGTCTACGCCTCTACACCGTTCACGACACTCCGGACACTCCTCGCACTACAAATCACGACCAAACTGGATCGCGCGACCAGACAGCATTTCTACACGCGCCCATCGCAAAAGACCACGACGGTAAACAACGTGACTTCTACCTTTGGCCACCTAAAGAACCTTGTCCACAACAGGACAAAATATGGCAACTAAAGAAAGCCATGTGTGGACTACGCATTTCACCAAAAGCATGGCAGGACTACCTGGCTGAAGTGTTACAAAAGCTCAGCTTTGTAAGACTAAATTCAGAACTTAACGTCTACACCAATGCGACTCCCGACTGCTGCATCATGGTCCACTTTCGAGGCCGTCCAGAAGCAGGTCCTACTCAAGCGCATCGGCTCCTGGCAAACCACAACAATTTCTTGGAAGGAACACCGACCGCTTCGGCAACTACTGCAACCTTGGACTAAAGGACTCCTACATCGACAACATGATCGAGGAGTCTGGAATGACCAACTGCAACACAGTGACCGCTCCAGGAATCGCCCACTACAAACCAACAATAGAGGATGAAGCACCTCTTGACCACGAACAACACAAAAGGTGCAGAAGGATTGTTGGCAAACTTCAATGGTTAGCGTACACACGACCAGACATCGCATACTCTACAAAAGAACTAGCACGAGACCTCGCAGCACCTACAGAACTTTCGCAAAAGAGAGCCAAACACTTGCTACGCTACTTGCACGGTTCAAGCACTACAAATTCACCATAGAACCAACAACAACACTCAGAGCAAACACCAACAACATCCTGGATCTCGACGTTCATGTCGATGCTGACTGGGCAGGATGCCCTACTACCAGGAAATCAACTTCAGGTTTTAACATCATCTTTTTAGGAACAACAGGACACAAGCTACAATAGCGCTCAGCTCAGCAGAGTCTGAACTCTACGCCATTTGCGCGGGAGTTCATGAGGGGCTACACCTCAGAAACTTCCTACTTGAAACCAACATTTGCAGAAACCTACGCATCCACACAGACTCCACAGCAGGCAAGAGCATTGCTACACGACAAGGCACTAGCAAACGAGCAAAGCACATCGACCTCAAATTTCTCTACACAAAAGACCTCATCAAGCACGACATCCTCAGAATCCCCAAGATCAACACACTTCACAACAGCACAGATTTGTTTACCAAATACATCAGCAAGGAAACACTACACAGGCTCATCCAGAGCATTGGGATACGCATTTAGCACTACGAACGACCAGCGCAACAGTTTCACAACAACAACAACAACGACTTTGAACATTTCTTGTATGTAAGTAGCTACATGTAGCACGACACCTTTGGTATGTAAGTAACAGTAACTACATGTATTTTCACTTGCACTTTTGGCGGCTTGAGTCAACACTACAGTTTTTTTGTTTTGCATGTTTGCATGCGCCGCCTGTCTGATAGCTACTACTTAGGCTCATTTTGTTTTGCCCCGTTTCACTACATTTTGCATTCCACTGCAGCAATGGCCGCTCCATCCACTGCAGATGCTACGATGGGGGATGCGACTACGCCTGACAAGGCGACTACACCTGAGGTGGCGGTCACTACCGACTCCAGTGACCATGCAATACCAACCCTTCAGACCTACAACGAGTCCAACTACCGCTTCAACCACACCACTCCTGGCACCACAGCGTACTACAACCCGGCGACAGTGATGGAACAACTACACCTCACGGAGTACCAAACAACCACTACTCCACCACTGCCTAACAACACTCCCTACACTCAGTTTTTTCACTGCACTTACACTGGAAGAGTATCAACTACTCTCACAACAACAAGCGACTCCACTTTCACAGCTTGACTACACACGACCCATCCACTGCATCCCTGGACACTAGTACCACACGCTCACTACATTGGTTGACTGTTTGTTTGAACACTACAGCATTTGCACTTGTAACAACAGTAAGGACCAATTTTAACGAGAGAGAGAGAGAGAGAGAGAGAGAGAGAGAGAGAGAGAGAGAGAGAGAGAGAGAGAGAGAGAGGGAGGGAGGGAGGGAGGGAGGGAGGGAGAGATGAGAGAGGGAGAGATGAGAGACGGAGGGAGGGCGGGAGGGAGGGAGGGAGGCAACGCGCCATTTGTTGTTGGCGGATATGTTTGTTGGCGCCAGCACTTTGGCGCCTGAGAGGGTGCAAGTACCCCGCACAAGCCCCGAATTGGGAGAAATGATTTTTGGTACCGTTGCACTCTGGGCCCCATGTTGAGCCAGTTGATGTCCGCATGATGGCAGTTTGTTCGCAGCCCATTCGGTCCCTCAACCTGTGCAGGCACCTCGGCGGCGCGAGACCCTGACTGCCCTGGCCATCAAGCGCTTGGGCGTGCCTCGCCTGTGCTATCTGGCAGGGCCTGGACTCATATAAATATATATATATACATATATATATGTGTGTGTATATATATATATATATGCATATACATACATGTATATACACGTTTTTAACACATACCATTGCTGCACTGTCAGTTTATTCCCCTCGATGCCTTTGCGCATCAAGGCCTCGAGCCATCACAGATTGCCCCAGTACAAAAGAGCTACACGGCCGTGCTGACACTCACAGATCAAACATCAATTCACACTGTCACTTTGAGTTTAACGTTGTAGCAGAGCAGTGATCCCTGGCACACGATCCTCGCACACTACTCAGGGTGAGCTCCAACACGCAGCAGCAGCTGGAAGGAGCCCCCCGAGTACAAGATTTCACTGAACGCAACACCTTTGAGAAATGGAAATACAAGATGACAGCATACCTTGGACCACAGGACCGCCCACACATCAGACTGCTGAGACAGTCAGAGCAATCAACAGGACAATTTACAAACCAACTTGAGAACGCAGCACCTTCACAACGAGTGGCAGAACAATGGTACAACTGAGCAACAGTCTACACTACCTCCTGGTGATCTGCAGACAAAACACGCAACACATTTTTTTGAGACACGGCGGCTGACACATGCCAAATACACCATACCTCTTGGTACAAGAAGCATTGGGCACCTTACAGCTGCTAAAGCCACAACTGGATGAGCAGAAGTTCGAAGAGCGAATTCCAACTCTCCAAGTACGAACAGGACAACAACACACTACTACCAGACGCAGTCAAGATTGCAATACTGCTCAGTGAGACAAAAGGACCACTACAGCAACACCTACAGCTGCAAGCAGGAAACATCACAACATATGGTGACCAAGTACTACAGAGCGGCAGCTTCATTCATCAGACAGCAAGCAATCGCATCAGGCAACAACAATCAAGGACCAGCACCGATGGACATAGGAGCATCATGGTACAACAAAGGCAAAGGGAAGAAGGGCAAGTGCAAGGGCAAAGGAAAGCGCAGACACGGGAACAACTACAGCTACCACAACCACAAAGGAGAAAACGGCAAGCGCAATCAACCTGTTGGACAAGGAAATCCTTTCAAAGGACAAGGATATGGTAAGGGAAAAGGATACAGCAACAAAGGAAAAGGCAAAGGATACTACAACAACCAACAAGGAGGAAAAGGAGCAAACGGAAAGCGTGCAACATCTGTTTGCTACAGATCGGACGGCCAGGACACATGGCCAAACAATGTAGAGTGGCGATCTAGAACTGCAACACTGGCAACTTTGACACCAACGGCCGACAGATGACTGCCACAGCCAGACACACTACGACAACAACTGGTACCACCAGGATCAGACACAGATGTAATAGCTTGCGTCACCACAACCACCACAGCCAGCTGATTCATCAGCAGCACCCATCTCAGGATTACAAGAAGGAACAATTGCCAACGCAGCAACATACAGAAGACAACAAGCGGGTCGGTCGCATGATTGACAGTGGTGCGGCTACGCAAGTATGCATGGCCATACAAATGACCAACAAGAGAATGCTCTTCGTCTACGCAGTCACACAGGTGCAGCGCTTCCTCATTGCATGTGGAAGAACATCACACACAGCACTGATCACAGCAGTGGCCAACAAGAATGGCAACATCGCCACAAGGAACCCAGGAGCACACAGTTCACAATCACGAGGAGGAGCAGAGCGAGCACACAGAGCGAGCACACAGAACTCTGCTTGCGAAAAAAAGGAACATTCAAGGCACAGATCAAGCAGAACTACAACCGAGACATTGCAATGGAACACCCGCTCATGCCTTGGATAGTTTGACATAGCGCGCATCAAGAACAGATATGCGATCCACAGCAATGGACGCACAAACAACTTCAACAGATGGAACAGCAACACGCACCACTTTGTGAGTTTAGTGAGACAGTGCAGCACATGCTTCCAACAGTAAAACAATGTCCAAAACTTGAGCCAAGGTTCTACAATGGGATCTGGCTTGGCACAGATTCAACTACAGGTGAATCTCTTATCGGCATCTACAACAGGATTGTCAGAGCAAGGACAACCAGAAGGCAGATGCTGCTTCACGCCTCACAAAGTACAACCAGCAACTACTGGACTGTAAGCACAGGCTACACAACATCGCTGACAATGCCAGCTACAAGCAAGGCACCACCATCGCAGAAGGATGCAACAACAGGTGTTACAGCAGAAGGCCAAAGACAGAGTGCGTCGCAAACAAGCGATCAACAGACAAAGCAGAAGAAGACAGGTGAACCGAGAACACCAATGGCCGCATCACCAACACAGCAGAGGCGACCAGCGTTGCCAGCGCCACACACAAGAGGAAGAGACGACACAATAGCAGAAGGCGTCACAGGCAAGCAACAGCGTGCCACACAAAAAAAGAGACACGCGGCGGAGAGACCAACAACAGCAGAACAACCAAAGAGCAACATGAGGATCAACGCCATCAAGCTCACTACAAAGGATGGCAGACAAATCAAGACCACATCAAATGAAGACACACAAGAAACCGAAAGCCGATCGCACATGACATAGAAGACTTGGATCCACAACTGGTGTCACAAGGCATGAAGAAAGAAGTGCAACAAATCAAAGACCGATCAGTCGTTACAGAGATTGATGGTGACACAATGACACCAGAACAACGAGCAAACATCATTGAATCAAGATGGGTTCAGAACAATGAAGCACGAGCACGAATTGTAGCAAAAGGCTACACAGGACCCGTTGCAGACCACGACCTTCTCTTTGCCAGTACACGATTGTTTTGCATACTGAGAGTTCTTCACAATGGCATTGGTGTAGAATTGGTCAGTCTGCGCAGGAGATGTGAGTGTTGCATTTCTACCTGCAGCAGCAATCTCATACAACTTGGGAATGAGACCGCCGCGCATCTACAATGAAGAAAACAGACATGTAATGCGGCGGCTAGACAAGGCCACCTGTGGCTTGTGATCATCGCCAAAACAACGGCAAGATCACATTGCGCACATCCTCACAGTCACACTTGAACTTGTGAAATGCGCAACAGAGAGCAATGTTTACAGGTCAAAAGACTGCCTAGTCTACATCACGGTTTATGTCCTAGTCTACAGCATGATTTATGTAGACAACCTCCTACTCATAGGAGTACAGAGCATGGTCAACACGCTCTTCAGCAGAATGCAAAAGGAAGTACTGCTGAGGCGCACAGGTGACCTCGATGCAGGTTCAACAATACACTCCCTTGCAGGAACATTGCTCACAAAGGCAACTACATTGACATCAGCTTGAACAACAACTATGTGGACACAATTCTGGAAGAGTCAGGAACGACTACATGCAATCCAGCACCATCACCAGGAGTGTCGCACATGAAAGGTACAGCAGAGGATGACATGACCACGAACAGCACAAACAACACAGGCGGCTTGTTGGCAAAATGCAGTGGCTAGCACACAGGCGACCTGATATCTGCGACGGAGCAAAGGAACTAGCGAGACCAGTACAAGCACCAGTGCAGCTTGACAACAAGGCTCAAGCGCATGATCAGGTACCTTAAAGGCACAGGGCACATGTGACATCTTTGGACTACATCGAGCAGAACATCATGGGGAAACAGCCCCTTCGTACATTGGATGGCATCCACTTGGACACAGTCCACAACAAGACCAACCGGACTTGTGATCATCTGCGCAGCGAGGAACACAGTTGCACAGAATACTGGCCTGGCACATGGTCAACTTTTCTTGCAACATTCCGAAAAGCAAAGATGGTCTGCGCAGCATGATTTGCGTCTTGTACACTAGATTAGATGTGTACAATCAATCCGAGGTGGAGTGTTAAAACATATCATTGCTGTACAGTCAGTTTGTACATTTGAGCCTAGCGCAGATTGCGTGCTGACACTGTCTGACACTCACACATCAATTCGCAGAGTCACTTTGAGTTAACAGTACACACGTACAAATATTACATTATATATAGTATGCGTTGACCTGCGGGCGGGGGGGCGACTTGCTTGTCCGCACGGAGCCTGGGATCACCTGCAACTAAAATACATGGGAGTGTATAGTGTGCCAACAAGTACTCTTCATACCTCGAGCTGGTTTTGCTGAGCGATCAACCCTTTTTGCCATGTTGTAGAGCCGAAAAGGTTGCCCTGTGCTTCTTTGGCAGGTGCGGCAAGGGCCCCAACCACTTCACTGTCTTGACACTTGTAAGCGCATGTGTGCCATCGGAGCCGTTTTGGCTCGGTTGAGGCCCAGTATTCTTGAATGAACGATCAGGTGCGCCACGATGAGAGGAAGCTTTCAGTGGGAAGTTTCGGTCACCCAGAACTATGCCACAAACCTTGCCTCTTCATGCACCATGGGTCCTGTCCCGCAGGGTCCGCATGCAGCTTTTGCCACTGCAGCCACCGCGACAGGCAGTTGAGCAGGAAGCAGCGGGATGCAATAAAAGGGTTGGGGGAAGCAGATGTCCTAGCTTTAGTACTGCCGCACTTGCTTGCCAAGAATCTTCCAGCACAAGAGTTGATTGCGCTGCTCGAGCAGCACTTGGTTTCTCTCCCCAGCCAAGCAAGGCCTGCGATGCGGAGCAACATTGAAGGCTTGAACCGTTGCTTGGCATCCTTGAAGTTCAGGCAGCTTGTGGATTTGTGTGCGTGCAAGGAACGGAGCGAGATTCACGAATCCATTTTAAACCTGCAGGCAATTATTGCTGCGCAGGACCCAGCACTGTATGCACAGAGCTTCTCCGTGTGATGATGTCCACTCTGGATTCGTAGCAGATCAATAAGCGGTTCCACGTGTTGTAGAGATCCATATTTCCGCACGTTTGTCCATCACACGTGCAGTTTGTCTGGTCAAAATCGGAAGTGCACATCAGCATGACTTGAAGCGGCCACGGCAAGGCTGCTGGTTAGGCCTCCAAGTGTTCTTGTTTAAGTAGGGCTAATCAACAGGGCCCCCCTGCCCACTATAGAATGGTTCTGAAAAATATTCTACGAAGCCTTTTAATACGGACCCTTCTTGGGTTGCGGGAGGCCCTGTGTTGATACAGTCACGGCGCCTAGACTGGGCATTTCAATTCCATTTGCTGATTTTGATTGTCGCTCTAAGTACTCACATGACCCAAGACATGGTGTCCTCCAAACGAAGCTTTTTGTGAAAGTGGGTTTCTGACTTTGAGATAAATTGTCGGGCGAGCATCCTTCATTTTGGATATGACTGAAAGGCGTTTTTCTGCAAATGGAAGACTGCCAGCACTGAGCACGTTTATGTATGGCTTGCGCCTAGACCTGCTGAGAGTGTCGCCACGTTGATTTGACTCAGCGTGGGTTTAGGAGCCGCCCAGCAAGACGTGTGGGCAGTGCGCGCGTTGATTCCCTAAATCTTGCAAGCGGTTTATTACAAGCACAGAAGGACATCTACCATGGTATTTGGCTACAATTACTTGGAAGATTTAGGGAAGCGCCCAAATTAATTTGTTGTTTCAAGCAACTCGCTTGTCCAATGGATTCCACCGCCTAGCAGGGAGAGGCACACTTCGTGATGAGTCATGCATGTGATTGCTCCTTGCTTCTTGGAGGCTAGGCAGTGACTTGTGGAGATTTTCAGAGCAATCTTCTGTGGCGAGCCCGAGCAGAGAGCTCGCTTTTCTTCTGATGGTTCACACTACGGTTCTGCACGTTTCGACGCAGAGGCAAAAGTGCGCGACTGGCATCTCGGGACCCGATTCCAGCAATCATATTTCGATCAGAAGATGAGGTTGCTCGAGAATTCCTAGGACAATTGGATGACCAAACGGATCGCTTGCACGTCAATTTCGAAGCCCCCGAAAAGGACGCCTCAAAAAGCCTAGACGCAGGCAAGCTTCAAGCCGAAGTGCCCAGCCAACCAGTGTCCAACCTCTCCTTTGACTCCTCCATAAAAGAGAATAAGATACAGCAGCAACATCGCCAGCGTCGCCAGCTGTCCCGCTGCAACAATATAATACAGCAGCAGCATCCCCAGCTTGACCAAAGGGATCGCTTGCAAGCGAGCCTCGAAGCCCCCACTCAAAAGCGTAGGCACGAGTGCCGGGAAAGCAGCGCAAACTAGCGGAATCCTATAGAAATGAACATGATATGCAGCAGCAGCATCGCCAGCATGACCGGCAGGACCGCGTGTAAGCGAGCCTCAACCTCCCCAGCATGACCAAACGGATTGCTTGTAAGTGAGCCTCGAAGCCCACAAACACGGACCACTCAAAAAGCCTAGACACGGGCAGGTTTCGTGCCCGAAAGGCAGCCCCACAGGTGTCTAGCGTGAGTGTTGAATCCAAAAAGAGAACAAGATACAGCAGAAACATCGCCAGCGCTTGCAATCAAGCCTTGAGGCACTTAAAACACGATACAGCAGCAACATGCCCAGCATCATATTTTCACTTTGGAGTCCTACCTGTTTTCTCTGCTCTTGCTGGCAACACAGGCTCCCTTCCTGCGTGTTTGACCATTGGGACATCAAGAGGAAAATAACAGGGTTTGTTTGTTCCCAGTGCTGGGGAGTGCCAGGATTAATGATGTTTTTTTTTTTTTAATCATTAGGGGGGACTTGCAGGAAGCTCCCGCTATGATCTTATCAAACCTTGGCTGAACAAGATGCAAAATCCGACCAGCTTTTGTTGTTTTTCTTCGTTGAACATGATCGGTTTTTGGAGAAGCAACCCGTAATATTATGAAGGGAAATGAGATTGACTTGATTTGAGATTGTGCTTCTCTGATGTTTGGAATTTGGGGGCCGTCTTCTAGGGTTCTGGGTGCCTAATTGGATGAGGCTCTCCACATTTTGTGGGTTCAGGACAGTCATTGGGGGCGTATTAGTCAGGGGTCTATGGCTGAATTGCATCTTTGTTGTCGGGCATGTGACGAGGTAATTCTCATGAACCCCTTGTATTCAGCTTGGTGTTTGGCAGGCCCTTTTTCCAAACTGCACTGCTTCCCACAAAAAGATAGAAGTTCAAACAACGGTCACAGCTAGAAGGAAGCTTATTTGTGTGATTTTGCTGTGGTCCCATGCAGATTGCGATCCAAAAGCGGGCGGTCTGTGCGACTTGCGACTTGCGCCTTGCGACTTGAGGCAGACCCAGGCCGGAGCGGCCGGAGCGGCCGGAGCGGCTTCGAACTCCTCGGTGTCGTGCCCCACTGCCGAGGAATGAACGAAATCTGAACTCATTTTCTGGAAGCTGTGTGCCCAACATCATCCGATCCTGAATCCAGCCTCATGGATGCGCCGCTACTTGGAAGGAAGTGAGCTTCCGCCTACGCAAGGCTGCTGCACTTGGTCGTCGCCGCGTCCTTCATAGCCGTCGCCTGAAGTCTGGAAGCAGGATACTATGAGCAAGCAATCAATCAGCCAGGCTTCCTTCTATTTGTGAGGTCCCCTGAGCATGGTTGTTTGGTGTTCTCTTGGATTGCAATTAAAGCATGCACTCTATGGTAGACCCAACAGGCATGACTCTCACTGCCAGCACAGTCTAGGTAGACCCAACATTCTCCAAAGCCAACATCGATTTGCTTTGGAGGCCATTCTAAGCCTGGCGTGTGTCGAGATCACTGTACCTTTTGCCAGTGTACATCTCATCTCCTTGTCACACTTTCGACATGTTCTGACGCACTGTGCGTGAACACAGATCTCAATCTCCAGAGCGCCTGCACTCTATCCTGTCACTTTCCACGCTGTTCATCATCCAAACGTCTCGTTTGGCGCCGTCAATTTGAGCATTTTGTTGATGTAGCCGAGGTCCTGGTCGCCTCCACCTGTTTTTGCGAGGCTGGTACATGTCCAGTTTCACCGTCGGATTCACATGCCCTCTCGGGTTTCACGGTAACATTGGGCCATTTGGGCGTGACTGCCGTGGCCATGCATGAGTTTTCGAAGGCAATGTTATATGCATCACTGCAATCACACTCGCAATGTTTGCTTGTTGCTCTTGGGCCGGGGGGTGGGGGGTTGGGGGGGGGGGGCATGTCAACGAGGGATTATCACTCCGGTGTCAGTGGAACGGCCAGCCATCTTGAAGCTCACCGCAACAAGGCATGCCAAGTATTTGCCACCAAGATGGCACCGAGCTGGTGCAAAGGCCGCACAGAAAATCCGGCATGGTGAATGCAATTGCTGAGCTGCATCTCCACTGAGACAGCTGTGTTCTGTTTTTGTTGCACTCTGTTGCCCTCCCTTGCCTGAAGTCATCCAGGCTTTCGGAACCTTCCCATTTTTTAGTTGTTTGTGAAACTCCTTCCGCCCGCCTCATTTTTGTTCCAAACCTCGCCACTCGCTGGTCAAAAACCTGACGCCTGTGTGGTCAAGCGGGGAGAGCCATGCATTGGTCGGAATGTTTAGCTGGCCGTCGTTTGTTTGGGAAACTTGGAGCAGCAGCCCCAAGAATCTGAAAAGAATCATGGCAAAAGTGCAATGGCAGCAGCTTGAGCAATTCTATCTTCCACGGTTACCGTTTTGTTCTCGCAGGGTGTGTTGCTGCTGGGGGGGGGGGTTGCGGCTCCTTTGAATTGGTTGGCAGTTGGCTGCGACAAGGGCGTCTTTATACCGGGCTCAATCCTGTCAGAGCTTCAGTTTCTTCCGCCGAAACCGCCCTAGATCCCTGGCGACGGTTTCAACGGGTGCACAGTCACAATCCGCACATAGGCTGTGGATCCCAGGTCTGGTGGCATTGGAATCATTGGTATTCTTGCTCATGTGAGGAACCAAATGCACAGCATGTGTGGTGCAGCTTTTGGTGATGAAGCCTTGCGACAACCGATGATGGGGATGGACTCGCTGCGATTGCTTTGATATGCCTGCATTGACGAAGTGGGAAAGCTCACCGCAATCAGAAGCAAGACATCGCAACAAAGAAACGACACAGTTGCCTCGAAGGTGCACCTTATTTTTTGTTGGCCGCGAGCGCTTGCCAGAGCAGTACCACAATGACCACACGGCACACCCGCCCGTGAACAACACGTTCCTTGGAAGACCAGCGAATTCAGCCGCAAAGCTTCGAACGGTCGTCAGAAGCTGCGAACCGCTTCCAAGGGTTGGCGCTTTCCATTGGCTTGGGAGGATTCGTTTTGTCATCGCTCAGGCAACCCGTTGGGGGCTGCCTTGGGTTCATGGGAAGCCCCTCCTTAACCACCAAACCCCCAATCCAAACCACTTAGAGGGAAGCTGATTTGCAGCGCGCTTTTGGCGTTTCCAGTCTGCGCTTTTTGCGGCCTTTTTGTTCGTGCGCCAGGGCTGGCGAACACCAGATGTGCGTGAGGCTCAGGATTATCTGGAAGGATTCTGTAATGTGGTAAGGGTTGAGAACCAAAATGAGCAGTCTATGGCGCTCGGCGAGGGTATGTCATATTTTGGTTTGGACCTTGACAATGAGTAAATCGGTTGAGTTCCCCTTCAAAGAGTCAACTTTGATTGGTTGGAGCTAGGTTCCTTGCCTTTAGTTTTCGTTTGGCTAAAGGATCTACTTCAGCCTTTGGGCCCAACGACTCAAATCTCAGGGCATTGAGCACAAGTCAGGGTGAACAAACACGCAAGTGGTCAGGATGTGAACACCAAATTGTCAATTTTGCCCATTTTGGTGCATACACACGGGGCAGATTTCGCCATGTTGTTCTCACTTTGGTGGTTACTTGCGCCTTTCAAGCGCTTCTCGCACTTTTTGAGGCGGGTGCCGTCCCGAATCCTGCGTTTGTTTCCTAGGGCTGGTTGTGTACTAGGGCTGGGTTGGTTGGTTGGTTTGGTTGGTTGGTTGGTTGGCTTGCCGTGGCGTCACCAGCCTCACTCGGCCCAGAGGTTGCCTGTCGGCTCTGATTGGGAGGCAGTTGGGAGCTGGCTTAGATCTTCATGAGGGTGGGTCCTGGGGTGGTTTGGGGTTGATTTAGGCGAAGGGCGGGTTTAGGGTTGACTTTGTGTAGATTTGGGGTTGGCTTGGAGCTGGTGTAATTTGTGTTGGGTGTGCTGCTGGCTAAGCGGTGCCTTTGGGGTTGCTTTAGGGATGTGGTTACCTTAGTTTCTCGTTTAGTCGGTTCGTTTTGGAGCATAGCTTTAAACCACCAAAACTGGCCCACAACTCACACAGTTTGACCTTGCCAGGGATGAAGTTGCTAAGGCGCGGTGACGTGAAACGCGCTGGCGCAGGGGCCTTGAAAGTTTGCTGGCGCAGGGGCCTATCCTCGGTGTCATGGCGCATGGATTTGTTTCTTAAAAATGATTGGGGCTGTTTCTGGCTTGCGCGTATTGCAAGCAAGCGTATTGGTTTGATTTGGGAATCTCGAGTGAGTTTCGAGAGCCCTTCAAAGTGTGAGTCAAGGCTGGTGCCATGGTGGTTTGCCAAGGCTGAACGAAAAACGAAGGATCTTAGATAGTCAAAGGAAGTTTAGAAGGAAGTTCCGTACTGGAACTGCTTGTATATATGCTTGCGGTTAGCTCCCTCTAGGAATGCATGCACCTCCGCGTGGTCTTGAAGACTACATGCATTGTGCATGCGGAAGCTGCGACACACCTGGAAATGCGAGAACTGGAGAACAGAAGTGGGCTGGAAACGTGGCCCTGTCAATGAGTTCGGCTCTTCCACATGTGCGCAAACCACCTCGGTCGCGACGCCTATACAGAGACGGTCTTGGAGCGGGTGCGGAACGGGTTCGGAGAACTTTCCACCACGGCTGCGCTGGTTGGCAGCACGAAGAGAAGCAGAGAAAGAGAAAGAGAGAAAGAAAGAAGGATAAAAGGGGCGCTCCAAGCTATAGGCCATGTATTTCAAAACTTTTGTCGCCCGGCTCTGCCAGACATTGCTGGTATGTTGATGCGCGCAACATGTTTGTCTTGGTGCAACACGATTAAATAGCAAACATGGGGTTTCTGCCGATAATTCAACAAGTGCACCGGACAATCAAGAACAATTTGTTTGTTTCTATCGCAGCTCGTTTGTTTGAATTTGTGCGCCTGTTCGAAGACCTTCCCGATGCAGCCGCGCGGAATAATGAGGGAGAAAGAGGGTGTGGCACATCCTTCCGATGATTGGTTTTTTTAAACGGTCGTTCCTCTCCCTGACAGCCAAGAGACGCAACCAGAAAGTACTTCTGCTTGTACATCTCGAGGACCATCCATGCAAAGACCCATTCTGCGCCTTTTCCGTGTGAGTCATTTTCGAAGCTTGTCACGAACATGCGGGTTCATTGCGCTTGTGACCTGGTAGTTGGGCTCCATTATCTGGATTGCAGTTGTTTTCCATGTCACATGGCAGGTGGATTACGAAAGGCTCCGGAAGCTGTGCCTCGGCAGCAAGGTGGCTGAGCTGGCAGAGCTGGAGCAGGTGTGGGGCATGTGGTATGGGATTTGGGGCAGTTTGACGGAGCGGCTGGCCAAGAGCTCGTGATCTTTTTCTCTGCCTCAGCTTTGAAGAGAAAAGGTGCACAGGCGCGGTGTTCTGCAGAAGTGCCAGTAGCACACACGTTCGAGAGCTGTGCTGAAAGACCACGCCCAGGAAGAAGATACGGGCAGGACCTGTACCGCAGGAGCCTTGATGCGCAGCGACTGCAATCGGCATAGTGTTTTTCTCATGGGTTGAGTTTTCTCAATGCGCAGGGCAGCGCAAGCAGGATTTGCCAGAATAACGCGACATAACGCGACACTTAACGTGCTAAGTTCCCCATGAATGTATAATGTGTATATGGGTCTGTGTTTTTTTACCGTGTCAGTTCTTTAGTCTTCGTGGGAGGTGGGGCTTGGGCGAGCCATACCCCCGAATCATACCCCGAACCATACCCCCGAGCCATACCCCGAGTCATACCCCTTAAAAACACAAAAAATGAACTTGCAAGAACTGTGGCATTTGCATGTTGGCATGTCCACTCACACACACTCACTGGTTACTCGTGGCGGGGGGCATTTTGGCTCAAGTGGTGTTCCTTGACACTCGGCTCGGTCTCGGCTTGCTATTTTCAATGGAAAGTGCCAATGGATGGAGTTATAGAGCAATCCTGCGGATGTCCTGGTACTAGAGTTGTCTGTAGCATCCGTGGTGCTGTGGCGGGGGTGCAGCTTGACGTAAGACGCTGGGACTTGCAGGGCGCTGTGGCGGGGGGTGCCGCTGCTGAGCTTGAAACTTGGAGCTTGCTTCCTGCAGTCTGTCCGACGCGGTGGAAACAGCTGTCTGTCCTGGGCCACTGTCGCAGTGAAACACAAGCTGTCTTTGTGCTCCTGGGGTACTCTTGGTGTCTTTCCGGTCGAAAAAAATCTGTCCCCCGATTCATACCCCCGATTCATATTCATACCCGATTCATACCCCGATTCATACCCTTCTGCTGCCATTTGCAGCCAAGAGCCTCTTGCGCTCTGGGCAGTACTAGCGAAGCTATGCCGCCCAAATCCTCAAAAGACACAAAACTCAAAGAGAAGCGCTGCAGGAACCAGCTCGCCGCTTTTTTTGCAGAAGTTCGCCAGAAGGTGGGTTCGGAAGGCTTACTGCGATGTACCAAGCGCGACACGGTACACCACCTGTGAGACGGCCACTAGCCTCTGCGCGGCTGCCGTTTGAGGATGTCACGCTGTCTTGCCCTTACGCTGGTTCGTGACTGGTGCAGGTGGCGGGCCTGACTGGGCAGCGCTTGCTTGGGTCTGTGAGCACGCGGGTCGCTTGAACTCCAAGTGGAGGTGGCCATGACGTTCGCCTCAGGCAGTGGCTCTGCGCCTTCCACCTAGCGCAGAAGCTTTCGCTAACCCACTCACGCAGAGTGGCAGCTGTCTAGTTCAGGCCACTCACAAGCGCCCCAGGCTGGCTTGTAGCAACTAAGCGGTCCAAATTCTCACGGCCATCCAGTTGCCAGCGCACGGGAGCTTTGCAGCGTCCAAAGCCACAAAGCAAGAGTTCAGAGGCGCGCGATCCATACCCCGATTCATACCCCCGAGCCATACCCCGAACCATACCTGCGATTCATACCCCTTACACCAACCTCCCGGCGCGGCCACGTCAAAAAAAAACACATACCCATATCTATATGGTACGCCGTATGTAAATACGTATTTATGCACATAGACAGAGATGTAAGAGCGCTGGCAAGCTGCATGTGGGTTCCAGCGCAGCTCGGGTGCTTCTTCGGGTTCATTTTTGTGGTTGGGTTGACAACCTGTCATGAGCGCAGGCCATTCTTGATCACCTCGGTCTGATGTCTCCAGTGTTGAATGGGGTGAATTCCTCGCAACTCAAGAACCTTCAACTTTTTGGCTTGCGACACGTTAGACATATTTCAGCTTCGACATGTGACCTGTGCGGGGTCGGTCTGGTTTGGAGCCAAACTCAGGGCGTCGGCGCCGATCTTCGGCACTCCTAGATGGAAGCGCCCGGCCGGGGGCAGCGATTTGCATTGGAGTCCAAAAGGGTCGCCCTATCACTTTATGTCTCGCGACATGGCAGCGTTTTTTCTCCATATGGTGAAAGCAGTTCCATTGATTGCTTTGCCTGTCCTTCGGTTCGTATATGGCCAAGCTCCTTCGCTGGAAGGTCTGCCGCATTTGCATGGGCGTCGAAAAGTCATGAATTGCTTGCCCTCGTTGCTCATCCTTTGCATGCCGCGCAGGCTGGCCCTACAGAGGAGGAGTCCAGTCTCCGGGCCAAAGCCATTTCTGAGTAGTTCAACCAATTGTGATGTTCTCGCTATGGTGGTAGAGACAAAGGTACCGGTGCCTGGTGCAGAATTGCCAGCACCAGTAGAGGAACAAGTAGCAGGTAATACGAATCAGGTGCTGGGCCTTCTGCAAAGAGGAACCCTCAGGAGAATGTTCAAGATTCACCGCAGCACACACACAACATCAACAGAATCAAGGACAACACAAACACAGACACAGACACAGACACAGACACACACAGAGAGAGAGAGAGAAAAGCCACAACAAGACACTCATCCACACACACACACAAAAAGAAAACACAGACAGACAGACACACACACACACACCCACCCACCCACCCACCCACCCACCCACCCACCCACCCACCCACGCACCCACCCACCCACCCACCCACCCAACCACCCACGCACACGCGCACGCGCGCACGCGCACAGGCGCCCACGCGCGCACACGCCCACGCGCGCGCACGCACCCACGCGCGCACGTGCGCACGTGCCCACGCGCACACGCGCACACACGCACGCGCGCACACACGCACGCGCACACGCACGCGCACACGCGCACGCATGCGCCCACGCACACGCACACGCACACACACACACACACACAAACGCACGCACACACACACACACACACGCACAAAAAAAGAACACACACACAAACACAACACACAGAATAATAAAAACAGCAAAACAAGAACACAAGGAAACCCCACACACACACACACCCACACCCACACCCACACACACACACACACCCACACGCACACGCGCACGCACACGCACACACACAAACACACACACACAAACAAAAAGAAAGAACACACACAAACACAACACACAGAATAATAAAAACAGCAAAACACAAACACAAGGAAACCCCACACACACACACACACACCCACACCCACACACACACACACCCACACGCACACGCGCACGCAAACGCACACGCGCACGCACGCACGAACGCACGCACGCACGCACGCACGCACGCACGCACACACACGCACACACGCACACACACACACACCCACCCACCCACGCACGCACGCACGCACACACACGCACGCACGCACGCACGCACGCACGCACGCACCCACGCCCCCACGCACCCACGCACCCACGCACCCACGCACCCACGCACCCACGCACCCACGCACCCACGCACCCACGCACCCACGCACCCACGCACCCACGCACCCACGCACCCACGCACCCACGCACCCACGCACCCACGCACCCACGCACCCACGCACCCACGCACCCACGCACCCACGCACCCACGCACACACACGCACACCACACACCACACCACACACACACACACACCGACACACCGACACACCGACACACCGACACACCGACACACCGACACACCGACACACCGACACACCGACACACCGACACACCGACACACACACGCTTCCATGTTAGCCTGGGGGAGGGAGGGTAAGTACTTTCCCAAAATGAACATGTTGACGATTTGCTATGAATGATAGGTCTTGAGCGCTTATTCACTTACTCCCAGAAACTAGTCTGAATGCTTGCTCCAAACTCTTTTTGTTCTCGGCTGTTTCTCTTTGAGGGGTTCTCTGAAACCTGGGTTGATGAATCAAATGTAGGGTCATGCTCATTCTGCTGGTCTCTGAATCCTGCGTAAGGCTTTCATCAAATTATGTGGTGCATTGCTAATGTTGAAGTGTTGTCTCCAAGTTACACCAGGGCCTTGGCAATGGGTAAGGCATCTAGGGGCAATGGATTGTAATTGCAAGATGCGCCCCTTTGTGACGTGTGGATTTCCGGGATTTCAGGAATGGGTGTCATGGTTGAATCTTTGTGAGGGACTGCATTCACCACCATTTGCACAAGTGTTTATGTCTTTTTCACCTTGGTTCTCAAGTTTAGTCTATGTTACAGTGTTGTGTGCTCACTGTACGGCATGCGTGCCAGCAGCAGGAGCTTGCCATCGACGACTATGTGGCTAGGATGATGCTTTGTGATGAGGCAACGCGGCCATTGGTGGCTGGGTTCAGGTGCAGAACAGTTGCCGCAGAGTAACGAGAGGCCACCGCAAATGCTAGACCTAACAATCAACCACAACGAATCGGCAGGGCACCGCAACAGGAACCAAGCAAGCGAGCAAACTAAAACACGAAAATCGCGAAGACAGCAAAGAAGCAGCGAACAAACAGACAGGCGCGCACACAAACATTGGCAAGCACGCATGCAAGCAAGCCACCAGGAAGCATGTATATCAAAAAGCAAACCAAGAAACCAAGGACAGCGGCGGCAGGTCTGACCTGTCTCGGAGGCACTACCATATCAGAAACCGAAAAACAGGAATGTTCAAGTTAAGACTCTGCTTTGTGTGACGACGTTTGTCACTTGCTTTGGCACGACGCCTCCGCTGCCCCAATTTCCAGACTGCAAGAACCGCAGCTGCGACCACCACTCCTGCTGCACATTTCGGGCAGCTACTACTACCTATATTGCTGGTACCAACACTAGTACGACTACTTCCGCTACTTTCATAGTTACCAAAACTGCTACTGCTAGTTTGGTTCAGTGTTCTCGCATTCTTGCTCCTGTCAATCGAGCCCAAGGCCAAGTGAATTGTGTCTCCTGCCAGGTAGCAGAAGCACGAGAACTCATGCAAGAGATGAAACAGAAGGACCTACCCTTGGTCGGGGCCCTCAGAGTCAATTTAGCGCTACCTGCATTAAGGAGACAGAGCACTCCAACCATCAAGCTCAATCGGTTGCAGCGAAGGGTGGACGGCATGTTGCGAACTGCATGCCAGAGAAGAGCGCGCGCAGATGTTGTTATCATTAGCCCTTCCAAAAGCGCAAGGTATGACATTGCCATCCCGAGAAAAGCCACAGGCGATGAAAGTTTGGCATGGCGCCCTCGGAGTCAGCGCCAATGTCCGGGCGCTCGGAGAGCAGCTGACTTATGGCTGAGCTTCTTGTTTTTTGTTTTGTTTTTTCAACGGAGTTTCATTCTATGCGGGTGTCCAGCGGCAATATCAATAGAAGGGCAGGCATTGATAGTGGGGTGCACGAGGTGGGTGCTAGGAGGGTCACCAATCATGATTCATGCTGAGAGATGTTGTTCTTCAGGAGTGAGTGAGCAAGCCGAAGGAGTACCAATGATTATGTTGGTTTTATCCACAGAAGTGCTTGTCGCAACGGACGTTTTGCTTCAGTTAGGCTGGCCTCGTTGTAGCAGTTAGGTGGTGTGGAATTTGCTCACTACAAACCCAAAAAGGAGGCGAGCACTCCGCTGTCTCTGCGTGAAGATGCCCGCGCGGTGTGCAGTAGAACAAACCCTCTTCTTTTAGCTTCCTCACCTGGCTTCTACGCCTATAAGCTTCAACACAGGGTGGCTACGCCACAGCCCATGGCAGACGTGTGTTTCCTCAGTCAGCGTTTTGTGTCACATCCCAGGCGACCGACTGGCAGGAGGCGAAGAAGCTTTTAGAGGCCAGCATCCCAGGCGACCGACAGGTGCCGTAGAGATTCAGGGAGGCAGTCCCAGGAGCCCTGGTGATCCGTCGGCGACTCCAAAACGGTCCCAGACATGGCATCCAGGTTTCGCAGCTGAGGAAATGGAGGCAGAGGGCCTCACGCCCGATCACGCTGCCTACCACTTGGCCATGGATGCGGGCGAGGGCTCAGGAGCGCCTTGCAATGGTTCAGCTTGCAGATGAAGGGACATTTACCATGACTAAAGCAAACCTCTCTATGTGTCAGCAAAAAGAGGCGGTGCCGTTTCGAGCAGGCATTGGTTTGAAGAGAAACTAATGACACAGCACTAACGTTGCAGGTTAAACTGCAGCCCCGCTTTTGTGAGGAGGAGAAACAACTTGGTGGAGCGGCTTCATTCTAGGACTTTAGGTTGTCCTTTCGTTTTTGGAAAAGCACCCTGTGAGACTAGCGTTGGCTTGTGGATCCTTTTCAAAGTACTGCCGGCTGGCAGTCCAGTCGGGGGAGAAGGTACTGTCTGCAATCGGGGGGGGTCTATGATGCTTCACGCTGCAAGGCAGGCCTTGGCCAGGCTCAAAAGACCCATACGGACAATGCGGGCTTGAGCGAATGCTACCGGGGCTGGGCTGAGCAGTCGGCAGTGCAAAGTGGCCAGGAACTCAGAGCTGGGGAGCTGGGGACTGGGTGGGGATGGCGTCCGACGCAGACGTGCCTTCTTCCCTGGATCTCCGGTTTTGCCGGTTGCACCACGCGTGCACGCGGTTGCTCGCTCCGACGGTTGTGCGCAAAAATGCCCTGGGCATGCTTAGCCCTCGACGGCTAGGATGGCTAGGCAGACATTATGTGCTCAAATAGATTCCCGTTTGCGAACTGCCAGTCCCATATCGCGGCTGAATTCTCAGTGGTTGGCTCTTGAGAGGCTGATACGCCATGCTGCTTTGGCTCCGGCCAGGAGCTCCCATCGACCACGCGGAAAGTCTATTTGAGGAGGCTTGCTGGGAGAGCCTTCGATTCGCGCCCCTCCCAATTCATTTGGGGCATTTATATAGAGTTTTGGTATTTCGATTTCGCCTTCTAGTACCTGCTGCCAGCGTGACAAGCGTGGGGATTCAGCGCAGCTGATTCCTGAAGCTACCAATGGGAATGGTCAAAATGTGCGCGGCCCAGTTCTGACTATGAGGCCTTCCCTACATGTCAAACCCCGTATATAATCCAATGACTCCTTGAATGCACCCCAATTATTCACGCGCTTTGGTTCAGCTTAGCACGTTTTGGCGGCGCCAGATGAAGAAGCGCGCGATGCTGCCCACCCAAGAGACCTACACCAAGGCGCTGAGAAGCCGTGCGCCGTGCTTCTGGAACGCAATGCTCGTCAACTTGAGCCGGAGGTGCTGCACTCCTTCATCTTGCAGGAAAATGAGAAGCGAGCGCGGCAGGTCTACCGAAAGGCGGTTCCGGAGAAAGAAACGCGGGATTCCTGAACATTCCATTCTAGTATCTGCTTATTTGTTGACGAACATGTGCGCTTTATTGTGCTTCTGGCTAGACAAGCGAGGCTTGCATCCAGTCAAATTTTGCGTGAAATCTGCATTTGGCTGTTGGAAACGCACGTGTGCGTTGAACATGTATTGCAAGTTGTTGTGATTGAAAGTGTCGAGTAATGGTGTGTTGGACGTATGGCATTCCTTCAGTTTTTGTTCTAAGTGGGGAGTGGCAGAAGCATGCGGAAGTGCAAGATAAAATGGAAGCCGAAGAACGGACAACAGTATATTCTTGAACAGAATGAAGAAGCTCCTGCACTAGCTAGACGGATCACTTCGGTGCAACAGGGAGATGGGAGCCGGACGAGGTTGGAGAGCGAAACTTGGAAGCTGCATGCTGGACCTTCTGGGTTTGGAGAGGTCAGGGCTGGCTGATTTCAGTTCAATCTGGAAAGTGGCCAATGGACGGGATGTAATCGGCCGGAGAGCGGCGACACGTGGGCTGGACAAGTCTGTGGGTTGAAAAAGGGTCGGTGCCAACCAAATTGCCATCGGACCCTTCCTTAGGCCAACATCAGATTTTCCTTTGGACCCTTCCTATGGGCTCAGGGTTTAAGACGGGGCACCACCGGAGCGCTGGCCGGGGCGCCGCGAGAGGCCTTCAGGGAGGGCATGCTGAACTGCTACTCGAATCGCGGGGTGAACCTGGCGATCTACGCGCGTGGCCCCAGGTTTGCCCTGTGGTGCCAAAGGCGCACAGGAAACTCTGGTGACACTGCTGAGTGGAAGCCGGAAAAGGAGTCAAATCATATAGCGGCTAGCATGTTAGTTTCTGTTTAACGATGCTTGGTGGTCGTGAGGTCTGGAATACGCAAGACAAACATGCATGCTGTTTGTTTTGTAAGAAGCAAAAACCTTCAATCACACAGGCCGATTGTTGCCAATCTTTCAGTAGCTGCATGGCCAGGGTGTCAATGACAGCCACCACAGATTCTTGTTGCAAGCAGGTCACTTTCGGAGCTCTCTCTAAGGACTACCCGATTGACGTGGCGACGGCGTGGCGCCCCATCTCCGCTCACGGACAGTCTGCGAGATTGCTCGTTCGGACACCTGTTTTCACCTCTTTCCGGCTGTGAAGCTGTCACTACGTTGATATTTGTTTTGGACATGTCTCAACTGTACCCACGTCCCACTTTAGCTCCCGACTTGATCTCTCACCCTGTCAAAGATGCTTCCCACAGCCCTTGGCTTCCAGCATCAAGGGCTACCCACAGTGCAGATTCAAGCAGCCATGAGACCATGAGAACAAATACAAAGGCAAGCAAGTCAACAAGTTTTCAGTCGAAGATCCGGATGCTCGTCGAGAAACAGCCACAAGATCCAGTGATCCAATCTTTGTGCCTTGGACTCCTACACGGTCCAAGTCTTCATTCCAGGGGTACCGTGCGATCGCCTGAGTTCATCCTCCGCGTGGCCGTCATCGACCGTGCGGGCGAGTTGGTGTGGTGGCCAAGATAGCCAGAGAGCAGCAGGCGTTTGCCGGAGTGCAGAAGTCCCTTTCTCAAGCACCAGTGTTCATCAAGGGCTAGTGCCGCTAGGCCGCTTCACCGGTAGAAGAAATTGGAGGTGAACAGCTGCGGGTCATGCATCGAAATGGCACCAAATTGGGGCAAACGCCAATGCTGCAGAGGGTGGACGGGTGCGAGGGTGAACTCATATTTATTGTCAAGCAATGTGTGAAAGGAGGTTTGTGTTTGGCAGCTTCTCAAAATTACGTCGTCTTTAGTTTGAACACTTGAGGGTGGCACAGCCACCCTGGAAAAAGGTCATGTTTGATTGCGACAGCAAAATGCAATTCATAGGATTTGGGTCATTCTGAGATCCCTCGGTTCGTTCTTTCCGATTTCCAGAGTTTGGCTGCAGCAAGCCTTGACTGAGAATATGTCCAATGTGACCATTTTGACAGCGGGCAGGGACAGTCGCTGGCTCACAGAGAGATGAAGACAGTGTGCTCTTTTGTTGCCGCCTTTGGTCACGCTAACAGGAATAAAACGCAGTCACCGCCAGAAAATTAAACAAAACTTAACCAGACAACACTCCTGTGCACAAATGATTCTTGTGGACAAGTGTCAGCACATGTCATATCCCATTTCACACTCACAAGGCTCCAACCGTTCTGCCAATGGCGGCTCTTTGCATGCAACTTGCATAGGTCGGCAGAAAAGCTGGGAAGACCACCATGCACGCTGGGCGCCTAGTGTGGCAGCTGAGCCGGTCTCATGTGGCAACAATTCACGGGTGTTGCAAACCTACTGAGTGGACTTGCCATTGCTGTTGTTTGGATGCAAGGTGCTCACTCGAAAACCTGGAGTTCCCAAATACCAGGCACACTTGCCAAGCGTCCGCAGAGAGGCATCTGTCTTTCCCTTGATATTGCAAGTTGGACAGCTGGACTTGCTTGACTTTGACAACTCTTTGGAAGAAATTCCTTTGGCCGCAACGAATCTCTGGGATTCCCCTTGAAGCGTTGGGATTTGAACAGGACGCGCAGTTGGAGACCATGGCGCTCAGCATCCTGCGGGACGAGTTTGGCCTCAAGGCCCATCAGAAAAGGGGTGGTCCTCGCATGAGAAGAGACACACAAAAGACCGCGGTCATGAATAATTCATCGCACGCATTTGCTTCGGGCCGACAATCAAGTATGTACGGATCAATTGCGCAATTTGGTTGCGGCTGAAAATTTGAGAGCCAAGATCCAGACCGCATTAGTCCTTCCATTTGCCAGGGCAACCCATTTTGTTCCGATTCCTATTCTTGAGCCACAGCTATTTGGATGTGTCTTTTGTGATTCGGAGGATTTCCCCCGAAAATGGTGGTTGTCCCCGCGGTGTTGCTGTAAATTAACCCCCAACATTGATGAACATCGGTGGTTTTCCCATTGGCTTTGCTTTAAACCAACCCCAAAAAAAGGGGTATTCAAAGCAAAACGTCCACGAGGCGAAGCTGGAGCCCTCGGATTTCGGGCGCATCCGGCTACGGGGCTCGGAGTGCGTGGCCCAGCGTGGGATTCGGAGCCCTGTTTGGGAACCGCAGGGTTTCGTCCGGCCCCCGTGTACCATGGCAACCGATTCTGAGGTACGTTTTTTTTCTTCTTTTTTTTTGACCCCCATCTCAAAGAGAACCCTGGACGAAACAATCCTGAGAGATCGAATTGTCCTCAAAGTCTGGCGGCCAATGGCGCTGAGGATGTAGGTGACCTGCACATACCTGCACCCAATGGTCACTGAGGAATGGATGTGTTCGAAGCATTCTATTATGAGTTTTACTGATAGAGGCTATGTGCTTGAAGCGCGACATCAGCAAGTAATTATGTAGGGGTGCCTGCTCAACAACTATTGCAATACGTAGCTGTCGGATCACAGCTACCTCTTTGCAAGGTTCCCAAGATGCCTTCCAAGTATAGATCTCCACGAGGCGTGACCAGCTTAGCTCCAAAATTGGACCAAGGCTCGAGCGCTTCGGGCGCGAACGGCGTGGTCTGCCAGTAAGGCAGAAGGTTGGCCGATAGGCAGGAGGTCCACCAGTGGGCCTGCAGAATGGCCACGTTTTGGGGAACCCCCTTTGGTGGCTTTCAAGGAAACCACTAGGAAACCAAATTTTGTTTCGAGACCCCCCGCAATGTCACTTTCCTCTGGACTTTGAAATTTTGCCAGCTGACATCCTGACTTGAAGCCGGCCAGAGATGGTACAGAACAACAGAAAGTCACGACGTCGCTTTGATTCTTTGTTGGGGGTTGGTTTGCTGTCATGCTGGTGGTGTGGTGGCGTCGCCTCCATGCGTTGCGTTTGTCAAAAACTTTCATTCCAACAACTTGGCTGCTGCGAAAATTTGTTTGGTTGCTTGTTTCCTTGTTGTTTTGTTTGCTCTTTTGTTTGCTTGCTTTCTTGCTTTGCTTGCTTGCCTGCCACTCAGCATTGCGTCTAGCGCACGTTCTTGAGTCCAGGCGGACAGCTCTGGCATCTCGTCTTCCATTCCCTTTGCCCCAAATTCCTTGCTTGTGCGCCAGGTGCGTGCGCACCGAGCGGCCAGTGCACAAAAGTGTCAATGCAGCATGAGTCGAAGATGCTGTGAATCTTGCCTCTGAGCATTTTTTTCTCACAAGTGGCTGTGGGTCAAAGCCAATGGTACCATTTTGGGGTAGGTGCACCACCCATTTTGGTCTATTTTAGTGGGGATTGGGATGTTCACTGCGGGTACGGGATTTTGACGCATGGTGGATTGACTCTCCGACTTGTTTGCCCTTCGGCGCTTCTGAGCAGCTTCGGCTCAGTGCCATGAATTTTTGTTGTCTTGAGCCCAGTGTGGGCAAAGGCAGAGCTACGAACTTACGAGCCCCTCGAGCACTCGGTTTTTTCCGCATGACAGCAAGATGAGAGCAAACCTTCCAGAGCAATGCACAGCTGTCATAATGTAGGAGACGAGCTTTAGATGCTTCCTATTGTGAATCTCTGCTAGCAACCATGTCTTTGTTGCCAGACATGAATTGCTGCAAAATGACCAGCAAGATAAAAGGCCGATCACCCTTGTGATTCAAAGCAAGGCGGTTCGCAATCGAAAAGCTGAGCACATTATGACAGGCTTCACCGACCAGAGCAGAGCAGGCCAAGGCATTTTCCAGCTTCTGTCATGGAGAGCGCGGCACCATGCAGATCTTGGTCCTGGCTTTGAATCATGGCCAAGAATTGGGGGGGGTGGGAAGTCACATATTCTTGCCGTCAGTGGCGTAAAACAATGTTTGGGTGTCGTGTTGTAGAGCACAAGCTCGGCCAACGCACAGCAACAAGTACCATAATGTTCCTCGCACATGGTTTGTTGGTTGGCTGCGACGCAGCGAGCAAATAGCGACGTTCAAACGTTTGCGAAAACATGTTTTTACTAGTCCTGGTTGTGGCTCAACCCTGGGTTGGTTTCCGGTGAGTTTTGCGGAGTTCTTAACAAGTTGCTTGCGGCTGTCTTGCTCTAACTGCGCGGCTGGTGTAGCAGTGGCGGCATGCACCTCGATTGTACACATCTGCTGTTTGCCGCTTGTATACTTTCCTTGGCTTGTCGCTTGTACGCGTGGGTGGCACAGCGCCAGTGCTCTTGAGCGGGTGTGCTTACCATTTGAGCGAGTGTGCTTAGCATTCGGCATGCATGTTTGCATTCCTTTGCATGTGCTCTTGAGTTGTGTGCGATTATCATTCGCAGTGCTGTGCGAGGGGCTTATCATTTGGCAGGCCTGTTTCGCAGTGCTGCACAGTTGCCTGACGCGCTTATGATTTGGCAGACGTGCGGGCAGTGCTGAGCCCGTGCTCTTGGGCGGGGGCACGCTTGCAGCGTGCGTAAGTGATGCAGCAAGCGCGCAAGTAAGTGGGAGCATGCCCAGCCATATTTATGGTTGCTTGAGGGTGTGGCTTGAGTGTTGGGCTTGGACCGAAGCTAGCCCCAAGTAACTCTCAAGCGCCACAAAATCAGAGCCAATAGCCAGCCCTAGGTCCCGGCCAACTTCTTCCCCCAGCCTAAACGACCCAGCCCCAGAGAATGCCGCCAGATCTAGTTTAGGTGCACGGGGAGGATTGTGTGGAACCAGGGTTTATAAAAACCAGGCCTAGTTAACAACAAAAACACTGCGCCTGCCGCACGCATCGTTGATCCAGTTGATTCGTTTATATGGCAAATGAGCCTGCAATCAAGCCAATATGCGACCCGCCAAGCAACCCAGGATTTCGGCTGCCACGACGTCTCCGTGAAGCGAATTAGACAACGTGCCGATGACATGCTGGCTGGCCAACCAACCAATGAATCAGCCGGCCAGGCAGCCAGTTTTAACCAACCAACCAACCAACCAACCAACCAACCAACCAACCAACCAGCCAACCCGATAGTGCATCGGTAGAATGACCGACCGGTCAACTCGCGCAAGCCCCGCATAGTTTCTTTCTCGCACACACGTACACATACACAGAGCCGCATGCACATACAACTGCGCAAGTATTCAGGCAGCGTAGCAGTGCATACGTGAGGCACAGTGAGGGAGTCGGATTTCAGCTACAAGTAGAACTGAGACATCGACGTGAACATCTTTCAGGGCACGAAACACAAGCAGCAAAGCGCGCGAGCAATGAAAGTGATTTGGAAAGCCAACGAAGAGACAGGTAGACGAACGAAGCACATCAAACTGCACACGTTGGTAGGCGTGCCAAGGCGTGGTCAGCTGTCATGCATCACCTTGTGTCCTTTGTTGCAGCGCCGCTCCAAGGCTTGGCCCGGCGGTGGCAAAGGCCTTGCTTCGCTTGGGATGTTCAGAAATGTTAAATGGATGCCTTGTCGGCTTGCGGGGAGTTAGCTTCCGCTCAGTTCGTGACATTTGCAGATTTGCTGTGATCCACCGACATTCCCGCCTTCTTATGTCGCATTTTCCGTGCCGGGGAGTTTGCGACCTCGAGGTTGTTGGCAAGATGTTGGGCCCTGAAACCTGATCTGATGATGTATTCCCTTGGCCATCCATGGTGGATCTTCCTTTGCTGGGTGCCCAAAATTTGGAAGGATGACGTTTCTCCCAGAGAAAGTCCAGCCATTCAACGGGCCCAAAACGGGGCATCCCTAAAACGCTCTACCCACTGGCGCCCCTGAGCCCGCTACTGTGGCAGGGGAGAGGGTTGGGCCATTGGGGAATGAAGCTATGAAGATCCAAACGAAAATCACCGCCCGAGCCTCGCAGAAATTGGCCGGTCGGCTTCGGCTTCGGCGTCGCCTTGCCAGGTGCCCAGCCGTAGCTGGGAGGAATCCTACAAGCTGGCCGACGAGCCGCCGGCCAAGCGCAGATTGATTCATACAGCTAAAAGGGCGTTGGATGGTCCTTCCGGTGAAAAGGGCAAGAACGAGTTGATCGTGAATATAATCTGTATATATATAATATATATGCTCATATATATATATATACTCACATATATATATATATATATTGTACATGTAATGTTTTGTCCGTTCATTGCGCACTTTCCGGCATGCTGTGCAAGTGCGACTTTGCTGAGGACCTTAGAACGATTGAGCCCGTGGCAGCGTTCGCGACTGCTGAATGGCGTGGGCTGGCGGCCCGACTGGCAGCTGACGCCTGGCTTTTACGTGCGGCACCCAGACGTGCCGAGGGTTGGTTGATTTTGGATGTGTGCAATCTATTCCAATGGGTGTGGGTCAAAATTAAACCAGCAAAAAAACCGCAGATGTTGGTCCAGTACCCAACATGGAACCCTGGAAACATTCCAGGGTTCCATGTTGGGTACCTATTTTTGACCCACAGCCCAATGAGTGCTAGATGTCAAGAGTGTGCAAGCGTATTTCTTACAAGACGCTCGGCATTGTGCCTTGCTGTTGTGAACCTTTGTTTTACGCTGATGGATTGTCATCGCCACGGGATATGCTAATTTGGGGCTCCTGGCAGTTTCACTTGGAACTCAGGTTGCTTCGTCTTCGATGCTTGCCCATATGTGTCCTACTGTTGTTGACTTGCAGTCTTCAGAGTTCAATCGTCTTCTGGAGAGAGCTCCTGGTCAAGTGTGTCGCAGATTGGCAATATCGCTGGCAGCCCTTCTGCTGGAGTGCCATGGCTAAGGATGCAGGACACAGCGGTTTGTGAGTTGATTGCATAGCATTCAGTTGATAGCTAATATGGAAACACATAGATTATTATGAGAGCTCAGTATTCGCAAAACGGATTTGATAGATTCATTTTGGAAAAGTGAAATACTGTAGAGCGCTATATACCTGTGGTTGAACAATCCCTGCAGCGGTGAAGAGATTGCCTTGTCCACACCCAGTGCTAAGCAGGAAGTACCCCTCCGCGTGAGGGATAATCAGTATCCACTTCTGCAAACCAACCACGTTCGTAGTCTGTTTTTTTTCAACACATCCTTCCAATGGCCTTTGATCAGCTCACCCTGGATTGGTGGTTTGGATTGTTTGCTGGTTAAGAAAAGGTTGCCCATTTACCTCCACCAGAACTAGGGGTTCAAATCCCCAAACCACCAATCCAAACCACCGATTAGAGGGAAGCTGATGTGAGGTGCGAGGGTTGAAGTAGCTTTCACGACGCTGCAGCGCTGCAGGACAGTGCCGGCGGCTTCCGCACACTTTTTCCTGAGATGGCCGGCTGGGTGGGAGGATCCTCGACTTTGCAAAAGGACACCCCCAAAACGTCATAAACGGCGTCAAAACGACGGTTGGATGATGTCCGAAAAACCCTGGAGCCAAACCTTGCCGACCTTTCTCTTTCTGAGCGAACAACTTTGGTCCAAGCCTTCTTAGAATGAAGCCTCATTGAAGCGCGCGATGAAATATATGAGCAGCTTACTAGTACTCCTTCAACTCTGATTTTGTGGGACTAACCTCATGGCTATTGGCCGCAAGACAAGGGTCGAGGTATGGCGCGCGAATCGGAAAGGGGCTTCGTTTCGCTTCACAATGCATAAGCGTGCGCACAAAAAATCCGCTCTGTATGGAGCCTCTCAGGTGTATGGGGAAATATAATTAGGCTGACAAGGCAAAACACGCGGGAATTTGGAGGTACTTGGGCTGAGCTCCGTTTGTGATGGTAAACATTTGTCACACACTGGGTGCAACTTGGGTTTCCATGTAATGCTACGGGTGTTTGTCGGGGACTTGCAAACATTCTCGTGGTTCAATGCGTCATGCTTTGCTTGCCGTGTCTTGTGCTTTCGTGATGGAACTATGAGCATTGCCCCCTGCCCCGCGCATGCCCTGCTCTCGTGAATTGTGAACCCGCGTTTCAAACCCGCAATCCTTCCCACCAGACGCAACAAGCCGCACACATTGAGCTCCAATGTGACTAAGCGCAGTTTTGAGCCCCAGACAGACACATAGGCATTAAATGTGAGCCATCCCATTCCCTGCAATCCAACAGCCTCCATTGGGAACCGATCAATCCAAGTGTATCGGATCCCAGCGCGTCATTTTCAGGCGATCTCTTGGACCGCTTGAAGGGATTGCGCCAAACCCGGAGCGCAGGTGGGCACATCAGTTGTGTGGCCCAGCTCCTTGGCTCTTGCCAGCACTTGGGACGAGCAGGCGCCCTGCGCACCGCCCGAACTCGCGCCCCGCGGCGACCGAAATCGCACCGCGGCGACGCGGTGGAGTCTGAACGTCTCGCCAGGCTGTGGCTGATCAGGCCGCGGCCATCGCCAAAGAGTTCCGAGGCGGGTCTCAGACTTCAGCCGGTCTGGTCGTAGGAATTGAATTCGAGAACCGGAGCAGGCGACTGAGCGGCGCGTTTTTTTTTTTCTTCCCCCTGCAAGCTTATGTAGAAGGGAGGGGGACATGATTGAACATGTGCACCGCGCCACATTTCTTTGGCGGACGGTTTGCGGAAGCTTTGTGGCTACGAAATTTGTTGTTTCAGTTTGCGTGCGTGGAAAAGCACGGAGAAACGATTACAGTAGAAGCAGAAAGGTGTTGCTGTGTACAAAGAAATGCAACGCTTACTAGAAGAGCAATTGCCAACAGCAAGCCACGAAGACCAAAACAGCCGGTGGATTTCGCGGAAGGTTTGCGGAAGGTTCGCGCGGAAGCTCCGCGTGTTTGCAGGCAAGTGCCCGCGCAGCAGTAGCCCAATAATTAATCTCTTCCCCCTATTAATAAATACGCCCCCCCCCCTATTATAAATAAATCCACCCAAAAATGTATTTTTTTTTAATTGGGGTTTTTGGGGTTGGTTTCTTTTGCTTTTCCAACAATGTGAGGGTTCACGTAGGATTTGGATGAAATGGATTGAATTGTAAGGTCCGCGAGTAAGCGGTTCAATAAGGAAATTTGATGTATCATTATATTTGTTTACCAGTTTACTGGTTGTTTGTTTGCAGCCAGGCAGGTTAATTAGCCAGCATGTACGGGAGAGAGACAGTCGCAGCTAGAAGACAGCTTTTGGGGACATGTTTGGGAAAGCAACCGTTTGGGGAATTGAGGAACCCACCTGTTGAAAAGTGAGGCTGGAAGCTTGCCAAAAGTGCCCCCTAATAAGGATTCCAAGACGTTAGTATTGGTTTAGTATTGGCGCAATGGAAAATCAATTGTGTGGAGTAGAAATCTGGTCCCGGGCCCCGGATTTGCATTTATTATTAATTGGGGTCATTCATTAATTGGGGGAGCGGATTAGAGCCCAAGCTCACACAGGCTGCGGTGAAACACTCACTTTCCTTTCTCCGCCAATACTCGCGGAAGCAAGTCTTGTAAAGCACAACATGCCCCGCGGAAGGTTTGCGGAAGCAAACATTGGATTCACACGGCAAGGATGCGGAAGGGTCAGCGGAAGCTTTAATAATGTCCCATCAAGTTTGTAGGGAATAAAAACCAACGCTCAACCGGAGCCTTCGGCCTGGCGACAGAAGGTGGCTGGAGGACGGCATGTCTTTTCCGGCGTCTCCGTTTGCTCGTAAGATTGGAATGACGCCCAAATGTTCGAACGTGAACTTCCATTGAAATCGTTGTTGTACACACTCAATTGTTTTGAATGGGCACCACATTGTCGTCAACATTTGGCATCACTAGCAAAAGTGGACAGCCTTGTACATGAAAAGACGGGGTGAGGGTTCAAAAACACAGTGCAAGCGATCCCTCTGGCACATCCACATCCCACAGGTTGGGCGAAAGCCTCAAACCTCTGGCAACTCCGTGCGCTGCGTGCAAAATGATTTATGGGGATATTGAAGCCAATTTTACCGACATATACCCCACCAATTTACGAAGCTTCACGCTCGGGGACGTGAGTCAACTGGCCCTGGACTCGACGGTGAATCTGAGATCCATTGCCAGGCAAGAATGCCAATGTCATGCTCGGGCCAGCTGTGAATATCGTGAGGACGCCAGTCTGTGCGTCAGTTTGAGCGGGAGCATTCCGTTGGCTGCAACTCACGAACGCCTTTGAAGCATGTTTCAGGCATGTACTTGTAAAGTTTCAGATGAAGGGATCAGATCAGAGGTTGAGTTGTGTCCACCCTCACTGCAGCTTCGCTGTCAAGGCTAAAATGACGCCACATTCATGAGCTTTGGGCCGGCCCTGTTGATTTCGCCAGGACAGCTCTCGGCGGTAGAAACTTTGAGTTCCTACCGGGAGAGGAGCTGTGGCGAATGGGGAAATCTTGATTTGTGGAGTGAGGCGTCCTTTTAGTTTCCCTTTAGATCCACCATTTTGGGGTTCCTCTACAAAAAAGACACCCAGCACGTGTCATGTTCGCCTTTGCTTGTGCAGAAAAACAACGACGTTGGTTACTGGTTCGCCACGCTTTTGCAGGGGGTGTCATTTGGGCTACGGCCAATGCATTTTGGTCATTGGTCACACTGCCGCAAGGTGTTCACGATCAGCTTGCTTGTGGAATTGGAACTGAACACAGGGATTGTAGTTTCCCAAGTCATCCGGTATCGACACGGGCTCTCTTGTGAGGTTTGCACCAGTCCTTGAGGAGATTACATCCGATTCGTTTTTCGCGACATTACCCAGCGGTCTCTCCGTGAGGACCCCTATTTAGGCGCGCGGCTGGTGCGGAGCTTTGTGACAGCTGTGCAGAGTCAAGGCGTCATGGTAGTGCTGAGCCTCGCCAGCATGCTCACCAGAAAAGCTTTTTTTGTGCATGACGACAGTGAACAAAGGAAGCAGTGAAGGAAGCATCACGCAGTTATATAAGTTATACATGGCTGTGAGTTGTAATGGGGGACCCTTTGGTGGTGGACATCATTTTGGTGGGGATTATGTCGTGGCCATATACTTGCTTTGCCGAGCCCAGAAAAGGGTCTGAAGAGTCAGAAACAACATGTTCAGCTTCTATCATTGGTCAATGACCATTTGACTCTGGGCCTGCCCCCAAAGCTACAGTTGTTTGGAGATGATGCGGTTGGCTGTTCTCCAATTACTTTGTTTCCAAGATGGTGAAGCACCCATAGCAAGGGTTGAGCAGCCTCAACGTGTTGATGTTCGAGCTTCAGCTGGAACCACCAGCAAGGATGATGAATTGGTACTGATTGCGTAGACTGCCGGTCATTGCAAGCTTAGCAGCCTTACCAAAGTCTGCTGTTTGTTGCTTGTGATTGAGTGTCAACAATTTGCTTGACCTGTTCACCTGCTAAAAGCCTAGCTACTTGGAAGGTACCAATTCGCTGTCTACAATATGCAGCTTGCTGGTGGTTCGATGCAAACCCTGCCTTCTAGTTGAACAGGGCAGCGTGCATTTTGCAATTTCAAGTATCGCCAAAGGTATGAATGTCTTTGTGCGCACATTTGTTTGGGCTAAGCATGCAATATTTACTGGTATTGCTGCGCTTGTCATGTGCATACCTCTTTTTCTTTCCAGATAGAATGGCATGTGCTTGAGCATGGCTTATACAGCTGTTCCACTGCTAGACTTGCTCTAAGTTCCATGAATCCACAGGCTAATTATTACATGTTCATGACTGAGGCATCGGGTCTCTAGATCAAGGGAAGTGCAGCAGGTCATACAGTGTTCATTGCTTTCATTTAGAAAGGTGGCTGGCTCGGGATAATTTGGATGTCGTTAAGACATCGTTTTGACATCGCGCTTCATGCCCTTTTTCCTCCCGTGCTGTTCTCCCACGGCGGAGGTCCTATGTGCCAACCTTGCTGTCAGTCAGGGGTCTCATTACGTTCCATGGCGAGATGTATGTATGTGAAAGCATTGCCTTGCATGAAGCTTCTCATGCTTCGTTCCGTTGGACATGTATGCCTTCGTGCTTGCCTTTTGTCGTTGTGGCATTGCTGACAACAAAGCGACAAAACATAAATGCGGGTTTTGTTGGGTGGGAGTTTGGAACTACTTCTTGGGTGGGCTGCGTTCCATGTGGGGTGGATGCAACTTCGGGCTTTGCACTTGCAGAAGCGCAGCGGCAAGCTCTGGCTGAGGAAGCATTTTGCTTTCAACGAGCAAGAGACAAATCGAGGCACCGTGAATTCTGTGGTGGATGATCGCACCGCGCGACATGGCTGAGATTTAATGAACGCTCCTTAGCTTTGTAACATTGTTGATGTTCTTTGCACGAAGCACCTGGTAAAATCTCCAAGTAGCGTGCTCGTCATGGATGAAGAACCCGCAACAAGGGACGCCGAAGCGGGTTTGTGTCTTGGAGGCCAGCATAATGTGCTATAAGGTTCGCACCAACAACACAAACAAAGCCGCTCAATATTGCAAGAAAGACTCAGTACGCAATATCCCACGTTGAGGGCAGGGGATGGATGTTGCCATTTTTCTTCATCTTGCCCAGGTGGGAGGTGTACTACCAACCCTTCGAGGCTGGCGTGGATGCTGGCGCTGTATCTGTGATGTGCTCCTACAATCGGGTGAACAATACACCAGCCTGTGGGGCCCTGAGTCGCGCAGCCTCAGCCCGAGAATCTGTCTGCTTTCCATGGCCACTTGTAGCTTGTAAAGTATCACACACATTAGCAGGAACCAACAGGGGCCGGTTTCGGACGGAATTTGTGAGCCATCCAAGTTAATTAAGTGGCACGAGTGAATGAGCGAGGGCACTGTATTTTTGTGAAGGTGGCAACTACAATCTCCTGACTCGAGACCTGCGCCTTGGCGTTTGGGATGAGCATTGAGACGTACGGCTTGGAGGGAGCTGTGCATGGGAAAGCACACAGTGCATGGGCTCGTGGCAAAGACGGCTTCTCCAAGTATGACTTCTCTCCAACCTTGGCAAGGAGTGGTGTGACTGTTGCTTTCCATTGGTTGGACATTGCCATGCTGTCACACTGCAGTGGAAGGTTGTTTGAGCGTTCAAGTTGGGATTTAGCCTCAAGGAACTTCAGGAAGTGCTCTGGGGCATTGGCCCCATTCAAGGAGCATGTTCTTTGCTCTTCAATGCCAGTGGCTCACGCGCATCTCACGTGCATCGCTGGGGATAGACCTACAGGGATTGGTTCTCTTTCTTTTAGTGGCCGGTGAATTGTGGTGAGGCGGCAGGGTAGGGTCGTGGTTGACAGGCAGAGGCAATGGTACAGATAGCAAACCACTAGGCATCCTGACCAGGGCTCAACTTTTTGACTCCAGAGTAGACTTAAAACGAGGGGTGGTTCACACCCAAACGGGGAACCCCTGGGTTTAAGTCTATCTGGGAGCTCCCTCATTACCTCACCGGCCTGGGATTTGCCAGCACATTTTCCTCAGTGTCTCATCCATTGCAATCGTTACATTTGGTCATATTTTCTAGTTTTCTGCGCTGCTTGAAACCACTTTCAGAAAGATGCCAATGTTGAGGGGTGTGTGTGTGTGTGTGGGTGCGTGCGTGCGGGTGTGGGTGTGGATGTGGGTGTGGGGTGTGTGGGTGTGTGGGTGTGTGGGTGTGTGGACGCGTGGGTGCGTGGGTGCGTGGGTGCGTGGGTGCGTGGGTGTGTGGGTGTGTGGGTGTGTGGGTGTGTGGGTGTGTGGGTGTGTGGGTGTGTGGGTGTGTGGGTGCGCGTGGGTGCGCGTGGGTGCGCGTGGGTGCGTGGGTGCGTAGGTGCGTGGGTGCGTGGGTGCGTGGGTGTGTGGGTGTGTGGGAGTGTGGGTGTGCGTGTGTGGGTGTGTGGGTGTGTGGGTGTGTGCGTGTGTGTGTGCGCATGCTTTCGTACGTGTGGTGCCTGGCCCGGCTCGAGCCAGCGAGAGCGCGCGCGCGAATGTGTTTGTTTGTTTGTGTGTGTGTGCGCTTATGTGTGTATGTCATGTGCTGCATTTATGCATCTATGGGTTGCGTGTATGTCCATGCAACGTTTTACGTTGCTTGCCGCTTTAGCTCATTTGCCTCTTGCCATTCTGGCCTTGCTTGAGCGAGTCGTTTTTCGGCGAGGCTCGAGTCGCTGAGGCGCCAGAAGATGGGCTTCAAGGGATTCGTGATGTCGGATTGGGGCGCTGCCCACAGCACCGCGCTGGACAAGGGCTTGGACATGGCCGCTCGGCTTGCGGATTTTTTGCAAGCACCGATGGGGCCCATTGTCAGGCAAAATCCAGTGGGTTTTCGTGGATGGGTGTGGATGGACCCTGAAAATGTGTCCTCTTGCGCCCCTTCTTGCGTACCCCTTACCCCAATTTTTGAGAGGCAATACTGTAAGTCGCTGTGCCCATCGTGTGTCTAAGGGGAATACGGGGACAAATGAAGGGTCCATTCACAAGGGCCCATTAGATTTTGCCAGATTGTTTGCGAGGATGGCAGGTGAAACTAGCAGTGCCTTGGTTTGCTTGGAACATGTTGCCACCGTAGTGCACGCTGACCAAACAAAGGGTCCCTTACTTTGAAGAAGCCGCTCGAGGCTGAAATCCTACAGCTCACAATGGGGGGGCGACTTTGTTATGGGCGCTTGTTGATCGGTGTTTGCTTGGAAGCTTCCAATGAACAGGCATGAGGCGGCTGAGAATGATCATGGCCCGGAAGACTTACAGTGTCGAAGCAATCATTGAGCACGATGAGATAGCCGCTCAGGACATGCCGGGCTTCGACGGTTTTTACTCCTATCAGGCACTGGGGCCTAGGTATTGCTTGCCTTTCGTTCATGTGGGTTGTGCATCGTTCATAGAGCCACACCTTGTGTTCGGTTAGGTGGCTGGGCTAAAGCGTTAACCGTAGGTGGTCGCTTGTCTTGACTCTTAATAAGTATCCACTTGGGCCACCATTTTGGCTCAAGTGGACCTTTTGATCTTTTGTCTTGTGGCCCCCCTTATCCCGGCCAAGCGCAAGGCAGAGGATGAGCCGATGGAAGATGCAGCCCCTGGGGTGGCGCAGGTGCCGAAGGCCCTGACACGCCCCCCAGGGGCGTTCCTGGAGCTCCTGAACCCGCCGGAGGAGGACGTGCCCATGGAGGAGCTCCTGGCGAAGGACGAGAAGGAGCTGCCGATGCCCAGGTTCCCCTCGGCTGCAGCCCGCTTGGAGGAGGCCCGCCTGGATGCCCGGGCAGACGCCAAGTGGCAGAGGCGCCGGGAGCTGATGGCGAAGGTCAAGGAGCAGGCGTCCTCGGAGGAGGATGAGAACCCCGCAGCCCCCCCGCCGGGGGGGAGCGTGTTCACCAAGGCCCTCAAGGTCTCGGAGGGCCTCTACCAGTTCAGCGACGACCAGATGGCGGGCGACTTCCCTTGCTTCGATGCGACCACGGCCACTAGGCTCCGCCGACTGCAGGCCAAGGACGTCCAGCGGCTGCGAGGCTTTGAGGGCCCCCAACTCAAGCAGGGGGGCCTGGAGCGCGTTGTGGAGGCCTTCTACATCGCCAAGATGAAGTACGAGCATGAGGCCCGGCTCAGCACCCCGGGACAGCAGGTTGGCAAGCGCGCTGGCTTGGGGTACGGGGGCCTGGAGAACCGCCCCCTGGGCAAGGTGCCCACATCCTGGATCTGCCCCTGCTGCACCATGCCCTGGGTGAAGCAGGGCGCCACGAAGTGCATGGGGTGCGGCAAGAAGACGGAGCCCATTGACACGGCGACCAACTGACACGGCGACCAACTCGGCCACCCTGGAGATGGCGGGCACGCATTGGCAGTTGACGGTGGATGACCAGGGCAATGCGGTCTGGACGGCGGCCCGGTCCGCGGGTGCCGAAGGCCCTGACACGGACCGGGCCCGCGACCTCAAGCTCAGTGCCTCGGTGGACGTCAGCGAGCTGGCCACCGACCCGATGGCCTGCGAGAACCCGGACCAGGCCAGCTTCTCGGACTTCGTCCCCTCCTCGGTCCGGGCGGTGATCAGGAACTGCCCCATGGAGCTGGACGAGGAGTTTCTGACGGCCCCACCGGGGGAGAGGCCCCCATTGCCAGGCGACAAGGAAGAGGGCCAGGAATGCAGAGCCTTCCACCCGTCTGCGGTGAAGGCCTTCAAGATTCAGACCCCTCTCAACGCCACCACCATCGCCCAGGAGGAGGCCAAGAAGGCGACCAGGTGGAAGCGGTGGACCGCTCCGCGGCGGTCCTCCACGAACTTCAAGGGGGGGCCATTGACGGAGGAGTGATGGAGGCCTGCTCCTGAAGACCCTGGACTTGGACCTCTTCTTCCCTGAAGAAGCTGCTGGACAAGCTGGGTGCGGACTGGGGGAGACCCACCCCGGAGCTCCTCCAGCCCAGAACCACTGGCGGAGAAGGCGAAAGAAGCGAAACACATCCCCAGACAGGCGAAGGGCTTCCCTTCATAGTATAGTTGTCAACACTGCTCTTCTAATACAGGACTCGCGTGGCTAGGACTTGGCCAACGCATCCAGTCCAAGCGCGAGCTGGTCATGTTCTGGTTTCGAGGGAGCCCTTCGCCTGTCGGGCTTGGTGTTTCGCTTTCGCCTCCTCCGCAGTGGTCTGGGCCTGGAGGAGCTCCGGTGTGGGTCTCCCCCAGTCCGCACCCAGCTTGTCCAGCAGCTTCTCACGGAAGAGGTCCAAGTCCAGGTTCTTCAGGAGCAGGCCTCCATCACCTCCTCCGTCAATGGCCCCCCCTTGAAGTTCGTGGAGGACCGCCGCGGAGCGCTCCACCGCTTCCACCTGGTCCGCCTTCTTGGCCTCCTCCTGGGCGATGGTGGTGGCGTTGAGCCGGGTCTGAATATTTGCTCCCACACTTCCATGGACGGGGGCATCTGATGCGGGAGCTGGCAAACAGGCGGACCATGCATGGGTTGGTGGTTGGTGCTCGGACGTGCCCAACCCCGACAAGTCCCGAGTGAAGTGGTTCCAACACAGAATCACACCGGAGGGCGAGCCGTGGGCCTTCACTACTGGGGACCCGCAGCGGGCGATAGCGGCCTTGGAGCTCTTCGGCCTCCTCCTTTTGGTGAGGGCTGTTCTGCTTTGTGCAGCCGGCTCGGCTTCTCACACTAGGATTCTGGTTGCTAGTGATAACCAGGGAAACGTTTTCTCCCTGCTTAACGATTCCACTCGCAGGATGCCCAATGCGGCCATCCTCATGGAAATTGTGTTAACACTGCATGACCACCAGGTCATGTTAGGACCGTCGCATGTGAAGCGCGACTTTAACACATGGGCGGATGAACTTACTCATCCGGACCCGCAATTTCCGACTGAGAACCGGGTCTTCCCCTCAGTCGAAAGCGAATTGATCAAGCTGATCTTCGCTACTTTCCTTCCTCACCCATGATGCCGGGAGGGCATCCGGTGAGGTGGGAGGATTCCTCCCTCGCTGTGGGAGTGGCATCAATTCTACTCCCATCAGCTGCTGAGGGGAGCTGCCCAGTGGAGCTGGGCAATCCTCCCATTTTGGCACTAATCCTTATGCGGCGTAAAGGATGCACCGTTTCGCGATTAAGGTACCAGTAGCACCAATGTGGTGCTTTGAAGAGTCTGGTGGATATGCTGCACAAAGTAGAAACATGGAAATGGTTTCTTTTTATCCTGAAAGCAAGGTGGCGCTTTGTTAGCTCAGCCTGGTTCCTCAAGTTACTAAGTTCTAAGCTGTCAGTTGCTGAGTAATGGCAGCGTTAGGTCTTGGGGGAGCATCCCTGAAACGACTCCAGGCCGTCTCAGCAGATGCGCACTTCAACACCTCGGTGAAGCGAGTGCTGGCTTCCATCTATCGCTTGCGACTGGATCAGGCACCGGGAAAATCCGCCGGGATTGCCACAAATGGGTATGGCTCAAAATCAAAGAGCTGGGGCTACATGGCCGGTGTTTAGTCTTTGGTTCCATTTCCCAAGGTGCCATTTTGGTACCACCTTTTTGAGCCACAGCCAAATACGGCTGGTGAGTCATTTGTGTTGCCAGAAGTGCATGGAAGGCAGAGGCGAGGCTATCAACAAGTTTACTCACGAGTAGTATGCAACTGAAGCCAGCATGACTGCCAGAGGAGCCTGAGGGCAAAATTGATGTTGTTACCCACTGATGGAAACGGGCCCGTGGTCCTTAAGCGTACCAATCTCGGAAACAGACAACGCGGGTTATTCATGTTCTTGGTCCCACGCAGTCAGGCTGGCAGTCTTTGCCTGGAACTTCCCTTCGTGTTCCATTCATTGCGCAGCATGATACCCATACAGCTCTTGTCTGGAAATCTCATGTTGGTATGGAGCGTTTGGAGTTTACGTTGTGCACACCCGTTTTGCCCAATGGGCAGTGAAGGAAGAACTACCAGGGCAAACCCATGATGTCTTACCGAGTTGAGTTCATTCCCCACGCAGGGCCCGCCCGGCTGCAAGCCACCCATGTGCTTTGCGGATCTGGCCAAAGATGTTGCCAAGCATCAGCACCTCGCGCAGAGCGTGGCGGCAAAGGCACGGGCTCAGGGTATGGGTCAAAGCTCAACCAGCAGGGGACCGCAGATTGTGTTTGTTTGTGTTTACCTGGGTTCCATGTGGGGCACCTATTTTTGACCCACAGCCAGCTAGCTTTTAGCTCAGGGAAGGACAGACCTGTGCCTCTGTTCGGAGAGACACGCTTGCACCGGAAAGGTTGCAGTGTTGCTGTACAGGTCGAGAACAGCCAGCACGCTGGCGTAACAATCCAACACCGATGCCACTGGTTTCCAAATTATTCTAATGATTACCAGATTCCGTTTTTCCACAAGGGCAGGTTCTCATTGTGCCTAAATCAAAGAGGCACAAACACTTGCGTCGCAACCACTGGGCTCCCGGATACCTGAGAGCATGTCCTGTGAGGCTTTCCGGGGTTTGAGCGAAGTCTTCGCCTCCCTGGCCAGGCAGTGATCCTTTTGGAGAATCGTGGTGTGCTCCCGTTGAACTTGGAAAAGATCAGAGCCTCGCAGCGCGCAAAACCTCTGGAAGACCAATACAGGCCTGGACATACCAAGAACAATCAAACGGCGCCTTGAGTAAACATGTTTTTGGGCACGGGACTACCCTTATGTAAGGAAAATATCATTTGCCAACGCTGCCAAAATGTACTTCCACTACCACTACACTTCTGCAGAAAAGTTGCGACTTTCGAGCCGCAGCTGCCACAGTGAACAGTTGCGACTTTTCGAGCTGGAGCTGCCAAAGCGAACAGTTGTGACTTTTCGAGCTGTAGCTGCCAAAGCGTGCTTCTTTTACTACATTTACTACACTTGCACTGAACAGTTGCGACTTTCAAGCCGGAGCTGCCAAACCGTACTTCCTTTTTTACGACGCTTGTGCTGAAAAGTTGTGAGTCTCGAACTGGAGCTGCCAAATGAAACGTGAAAACGAGCAAAGCCCTGTGAAATGATACCCGCTAGGCGATGTCCTTCTCCTATACAAGAGGTTTCGCAAGTTGCTTGTGTTTTGAGACGAGTTGCGTGCATTTCTGGCAATTGCGTAGCGTTGGTTCAGATTACTGGCAGACAGCCAGAGACGC
>CAUJNA010001813.1:364024-404024 GCA_963377175.1 Effrenium voratum
AAGACACGCAGAGACAAATACACAAACACGCAGACACGCAGACACACAGACGCAGCGACACAGACACAAACGGTTGGACACAGGCCACAGGCACGCACACACCCAGAGGCACACACATGCAGTCTTACAGACACAGACACACCAGGCAGACATAACGTGTGAGTTTTGACTGATCACATGAATGGCAACACCATTCTTTAGTGGGCGTGTGCCAGTACCAAACGACAAGGAAAACTTGGCGTCGTGGGACTTGCTGCAGACGCGCCCTACGTGCAGTTCAACAAGCACCTTGGACTCTGCACTCATGGAATGTTCCCCAGGTTGCGACTCTGAACTCGGTTATCGATTTTTAAAGGGCTTCGCCCCACACCAGCTATGCTGGCAAGATGGACAAAGAAAGAGACAGAGCTGAGGAGGCGGGGGATAGGGCAACCGCCGACAAGGCAAGGTCCGCGCATGTGTGCCCCCCCCCGCATCGCAGTTGTTGGCGTGGAATTTTCTTTCTGCTGGTCTCACGGCTCTTCCCATGCAAGGCGCAGGAATCTTTCTATGTCACATGTTGCACGAGCGTGTGGCTGCATCAGAGACGGCTGAAAACTAGGCATGTGCCGTTCAAAGTGCATCCTGCCTCAAGTGCATGGAGGAGGCCACAAATGTGGGGGCAGACCAGTCTAGCCGAGCCCAGCCAGGGCACGTTCCCCCAGAATCATCAGCAGTTGTATCCTCCACCAAGCTCCCCCGAAAAGTTCAGCAAACAAATTATTATGTCGAAAGCATGCGCTTCATGTGCTGATCATGCTACGAAAATCAACAAACGCATACAGTAGTCGACTGAACAGACTACCAAGCCATTCGAATGCACACGCAGACTACTGCAAGCCTGAGGAGGAAAACAAGCCAACCACATTCGCAAGGCTACATTAATTACTTTGCAATGTCGTGGTTGTCGCTTCAATTGCATGCCATCCATGCGAATGGACTGGGGACAAGTCTTTTATGCAATACAGAAGCATACCTGCACACACAAATAATATTCAGGTATGCAACTGTAAAGAAGCAGTGCGACGAGTTTGACAAATGCATGTTGGACACCTATCAGGGAAACAAATCACGTTAAAGTGTACCTCAAATCGGCATAATGTAAGAACGTGATTAGTAAACCCCCCTCTGATTAAAGACGCCTGGTTTTCCTAGCCGACTGCCAGCCAATACCACTTTACCTCCCCAAAAAACAACGATTAAAGACGCCCCCCTGCCTATCCAGCAGCAGCAACATCCTTTTGCTCTTGGCACAGCCTGCTCCTCTCACAAGTCTCCTGCCACATCCTCAACCCTTCACCCTCAACCCAAACCCTCAACCCTTCAGAGCCCTCAACCCTTCAAACCCTTCAGAACCCTTCAAAGCCAGAAACCCTCAACCCTCAAATCTGGCCTCAGATGAAAGGCCAACGCCAGCTGCCACCATGTACGCAAACCTCAAGGGCAAGCCTACTTCCTCACCTCTACCTCCCCACATGTGCACCTCCTCCCAGCTCGCCCTTTCTTGCATTCCCTTCCTCTTTCCTGCCTTCCTCAAACCTCCCCGCTTCCCACCAATCAGTCCAAGCAGCATGGCTGGGATCAGATCAGATGCATAACTTTAAGCCTAAGAGCCTCAAAAGGCCGCCGGAGCCTCAATTTCAAACATCAACTTCTCAGGCCTTAGATTATTAGGGGGGAGCTGCAGAAAATCCTCCAAAATCCGGTGTTCCCAAACCTTGTCAACCTTGAAGGGGGGGGGGTATTAATCATGTTCCTACATTACATTGGCCCCAGATGTATATCACAAGTGGCACACAGTCAGTTCGACAGTCATGCTAAATCACTCTGAATCACGCTTATTCATGCTGAACTGCGCCATGGTGATGGCTTAGTCGCGGAACCCGACATGTAATACAATGTAATATATACATAATTATATATATATATACACACATTCATGTCTCTGAGAGGCCTACAAATGAACGTCAGTAAATTAATCAACGTGGAGTCTCTGGGTACAGCCTAGACGTTGCGGATGGAGTCACCGAAGCTGCCGCAACGGCGATGATTTTTGTTCTTTCATTTATTTTCCGCAAGCCAGTGTGTTTATGCCATCCCAGGATTGTTGTGAGACTAAGTTGACACTTGGCGGTGCACAAATTAAGCGCACGCGCTCTTGCTTTCATGGTCTTCTCCGCTGCAATTTGGCTACAGCTGAAGGGTGGCTTGGTCGCCAAGTTGTGCCATCCGAAGTGAACATACCAACATGTTGTATACATTATACATAAATACATACACAAACATATTGTTCACTGTATATATATATATATATGTATATGTATATGTCTATATATGTATATATGTTTCTTGTTGCAATCAGCACACATTTTTCTTCTATTTTTTCGGAGCACCATGGCGCCTTCCAACAACCCTGCTCAGCTCCATGAGGAAGAGCTGCAGCGCTTCATGCAAAGCGCCACTCAGAGATCAATGCGTCCCAGAGCCACGCTTTCTCAAAACCCGGGTAGATGGCTGTGGGTCAAAGCCACTATCCAAGTTTGGGGTAGGTGCACCACCCAGTTGTGTCTACTATAGTGCGGATTGGGATGTTCACTGGGGGATACAGGGTTTTGACCCACAGCCAGATGAAGGTTAGTAAGGGAATTTTCCAAAATGGCTGCGGATATCCGCCTTCGCAAAGTTCTTGAAACATGGTTCTGGGTAGACCATTTTGATACCGGGTTTTGAGTATGACTCGGGTGCTCAGACTGAGCATGTCGCCGCAGGCACGGCGAGTGCGGAGCAATTCGAGTATTGAAGATGTTGGACAGCCATTTCTCCCTGTCATTTGATATAGCTCTAGGTTGATCGAGATCCTGAGCGGTTTGATCGCTTCATCGAAATGATCCGGGCCGTGATGGATCGCGAAGCAGATCGAAAGCAGCGTGACTTGGCCAGATGAAAGGCTACGTTGGTCATTCGAAGCTTGGCGCGAGCCGATCTAACGTGTTTGCTACTTGTCTCGGAAATAAGCAGACGGCAGTTTATTGTTCTATATCAATCTACTTGCCAAAAAGCCTCAAAGCCTAATGTTGCAACAACCTGATTCTGCAGAAGGCCCCAGTTGCAGTTTTGTCCCGGAGTGGCAATTCTATGCGTGGGCTGTGTTAAGGTCAGGCAGACAAGGTGAACGAGAAGAAGCAAGACCCAGCGGATTCTGTCTCGACCGCGGCCTTCTCCGCGGCCGAGCACAGTGAAGACTGCTCGCCGGCTTTGCGCGTTGCACACCCCGTGACACGCCAGGCAACACAAGGACGACATGTGTGCCTGGCACGCCCGTGTAACCGCCAGTTGGTCAGCATCTGAAGCCCAAAGGCATTGGCAGCCTTTGAGCCTGTATAACCCTCGCAGCAATGACATGATGTAGATTAGATGTGGTTTACATGAGTTGATTGAGAAGCAATGCAATTTTTGTGGTATGTGCGATTTTGTCTGGGACGGCTGCGCCGGTCTCTCTCAAATCCCTCGGGCATGTGCAATGACTGCCAGCTTGAGCATCGAGCCACACAACAGAAGCGCTGACTTAACGTAGCGAGACAATATATGACTTGTACGCCTATCATATCATGGCATGTTTGTGAAAACACTTTGGTTGTCAAAGCGTGAAGACTTTGTTATGCAAGCTTGGGATATCTTGTGAGACCCTTAATTGGGAGATAGTGTGGTGTGTGGGTGTGTATTTGTGTAATATGTAATCATGTGAGTGACTCAAACCTTAACTTGCAGTGATGTCAGGTAGTTTTGCTCCCTGGATGCTGCTGCTTTGCGTCTTCACCCGAAAGCAACTAGAGAGATGCCGACTGATGCCAATTACAGTGGTATTGGAACATCAGCGTTGCGTATTTTTGTTCTTCTTCTTTTTCTTTTTTAACAGCTGAACTGCAGGATGGAACAGTGTGTGTGTGTGTCGCGAAAACATGTTGCGTTACTTCAAACAGGCCTATGTCAAACAACCGCCGCAGGCAATTGGTCCGGACACCAGGCACAAACTGTTGCAAGCACAGCCACCACGCAGCGCTATTGTAAGATCAACGAGGCCAAGATCAACGTGTTGTGCGGCAAATATATTGGCACCATATTTGCCAAGTTGAAACTGCACAAAAGACATATGGTCAACTTGAGATCAACTGCGATTTGCGAGCACGCTTGTGATGCACAAGTGATCTCATGCGATGTGGCTCGTTTCGCTGTCACAGGCTGGTCAGGTCTCACAACAGCTTCCGTGTTCCACCTGGCCTGCGCCCTGCCATAGCCGATTCAACACAACCAAACGGCCAGATGGTAAGAAGAGCCTTAGTTGATGGGTCATTGGCTTTGTTCCTAGCGGTGCGCGGGCCGGGAAGGCCTGAGCAGGCCAAGTTGAGATGCCAAGTGATGCGAGTTACTTGGCTATGCTCCAAAAGTTCCAGATCTCTGGTGCAGACTCTGACGGAGTCTTTTCAACGCCAGATGTTCATCATAGCTGTTTGCATCCACCAGTTCGGGACTGCCACTGCCATAATATTATCTGAATAGTGGGAGGAAGTATTGAGGTCATTCATGAACAACATTTACGTTAGTGCGTTGGCTGTTTAGCGGTGAATGCACTAGTAGCGGTATCCCTGATTGGCTCATGGTGTAGATGTTGAGCATGTTTCAGCTTGGGGCTGATGGATAACTGTGTTTGTGTGTGTGTGTGTGCTGATGCATCCTCCAACGCATTGCAAGCGGGTGCGAAGCATGGGGAATCATGATCATGAGGTTATGCTAGAGTTTTGGAATGAATCAGGGAGGCATAAGGTGTAGTTCAGCTGTTGACTGAGCTAAACTGGTGGAAGCCTTTGTCGCAGCCTGCGACTCAGCAAGGATCCTTTTTGCCAGCTGTCTTTTTGATGGGAGTTGAAAGGCATACTGCAAAAGCGAGGATCATGATTCTTTGCCAACTCGATGGCAACCCGGCAAATTAGCCAATGCCAAATGACCGCAATCTATCATTGATAAAAACCACCTTTTCGACATTGTTCGACACTTTTCGACGGAACACATCCCCAGCACTAATGCGCCTCTATGCGGCCTGAAACCAACGACACAGCTTGTGCTGTCTGTCCGCAGTGGGTGACGCAGATCCTGTTTGTCAAAAGGCAGAGCACTGATGCCACTAGACCACCCCAGGCGGCCGAAGCCCAGTTTCCACCTCCTGACGCCTTTGCCAGTTCCACCTCCAAGGCAAACATCGCGTCCAAATGCAGACTGACCCACAGTTAGAGCGGGGAACTACGCGCTGTGCACACTACACATCCTTGAGCGCCTGAAGGAGCAAGGTGAGTTGGAGTGACAAGAAGTGCAGCCTGGTTAGCGCCCATTGCTCAGCCTCCTTCTGCAAGTCGCGCCGGCCCAACACGGGCTTTTGAGAATCATCAGCAACGGACTGGCCGACGCTGAAGGAGTAGCTGAATGATGGTGACAACGCCAGAGCCGCAGCGCCTGCGCGAGGCCATCAATCGCGGCACGGCCGTCCGGGCACGATCTGTGGTGTGGACTGCACAAGTGAAAAAATCCGATGCCCAAGCGCTCCATACGGCTAGGGGGTGGCCCGCAAGCGCTGAGGGTGGAGGTCATGAGGATGAAGCAGCGGTTAGACCCGCATACAGCAAAGAGCCCAGCCCTTCCACGTCCACCCGCCGAGTACATTGGTGGCTGCCAAGAGCCGACCTGGCGGCTGATGCCCGGTTCGCGCGCACTAGTAGCCTTGACGCATTTATATAATTTATATACACGTTGATCAGCAGTGCCCAACCAGTGTCGCACTCGCGGTTTAAGCCCTTGGGATTAAGTTGGCCGAGCGCCGTTCGTCGCACATGCAAGTTACACCATCGGGCTGTGGCCTTACGGCATGGCCATGCTGAGGTGCTCGCGCAAATCAAGTGGCAAGCCAGGCCTGTTCAGCTTGGGGGGACCCGCCCCCCACCGGTTGAGGCAGGTCAACACGCAGCATGGCGCAACTTGGCAACGATCGGCGCGGCCTGGCCCGTGCGCTGGACATAGCGGACCTAGCGTGGATGGCGGGCCACAGATCGCTGTCCAGCAAAGCCAGTAGATGTGTCCACAAGAGGCGTCCCTGCCCGAGTTGCTCGCTGCTTTCCGACAAGCGCTGCCATGTAGATTGGACAAGTTTAACGACCTTCCAGCCCGGACGGGCTTCCCCGGTCCATTTGCTGGCAGCGCCCTTTGACGCGTGATCACCCTTGCGCTCAGCTCGCACGACGCCGTTCGATCAGAGCGTCAGTGGTTGTTGGGCCATGGTCCGCTGCAGCGTCCAGGCCACGCAACGCCAGGCAGCAAGCCTTCTGAAGTAGACCTCTTTGCACACGTCCCAAAGATATTTTCTGCTCTTACAGATCCCAAAACAGCCTTATGAAACCTTATGAAGCTGCATGTTGTGAACCTCCAGACCACTGTTTTCAGAAAGTCCCATGACTGATACACATGTGCTGATACTCCTTTTTTTTCGCAAGCAAGCAAAACAACTACCCGTAGCAGGGTGGTTTAGGGCTGGTTTAGGTTGGGAAGGGTTTTCCCAAATGGTGACAATTTTGAAATTAAGCTTCAGAAGAGGGCTTCCAATATTGCAGTTAAAACATCAATATTTCAATATGTAATAATGAATTTCCCTTCTTTTCAAAGCCCAGTTCAATATATTGATCCTATTCAATATCCGATGCTCAGGGAAGCAAACGAAGCTCAACACCAGACCCACCGTACACCAGTGATTGCACGTCTGTTCGCCCCAACATCCTACGTTATATTTCCTTAATTAAGAAGATTTCTCGCCTTTGGAGTCATGCCTGGGTCTCCTCATGCAGTCGTTCGGGCGTGCCCCTGCGGGCAGTTTCTTATCCGCCTAGCGATCCGCTGCGGTTAGCAGAACAGTGCTTCCCCGAAACCTTGCCACAGAAGTCAGGCGGTCCGTACGAACACAATCGTGCAGACCATGCTGCTTGAAGCTCATTTGACAACAACACTGTGCCTTGATGTAATTGCCAGGAAAAACAAATTACAGATGTGGCCGTGGAGTTGTGTGCTCTGCTCGATGGCAAGCGTGCAAGGTTTTCGCATGATCAGACTGCTGGCCGTCCTTGAACGCATTGACCGATTTTACTCGTGTCAGTGGCACCTTGATTTATGGCAGTCCGGCGGCCAAAGTCGAGACACGTGCTGGGCGCTTCGAGGCGCTTGGTTTTTTCTTCGACTTTGGCAACGTTGGACTGCCAAAAGTTTCAGCTGGGGCCCTTTTGTTGAACTAGAGGATCATTCTGAGTCCAAGAGAAAAGGAGTGGGCTCGCGGCTCGTGTGTGCAGGGGGTTATCCACTCTTGAAGTCGCGCAGGCATGCACGTTCGGCGCCACAAAAGGGGGTTTTCACGAGTTGGAGTCCCATTTTTTCTGGGACAGCCATAAGGGCAGTTTGCCCACTGAGGCCAGTGCCGTATTTGCGTCCAGACAGTCTGTCATCACGAAGCTCCAAGTCTTTGGATCAATTTCAACTTGGTTCAACCTGGACTAGCCTTTTTTTTGGTAGGGTACCCCTTTTTTGGCGTGGTTTGTAAAGGGAAACAAAAGGACCCAACGTCAAATAGGCGCCCTATCAGACCATCATCCTGCCAGACCAGTCCGCCCGATTCTCTGCGCTTCCGAGGGATGACGCTTCTCCTGGCCTGCCCGAGGACGGATGGCAGGGCAAAAGCAGTTCGGTGCAGCGAGAAGGCGAACCCTTTGTTCCATCATTAGGATGCAGAAGGGCTATGATCATCGGCTGTTTGCGGTAAATTTAAATTTACCCCGTGTCACAAGTGGAAAGCGCATTGTGTTTTTTGGAGCTGCCCAGATAGTATCGGGCAATCGCCTGACGTGCTTGAGTTTGCTTCTCCTTCCAGTCAATCCCAGTTTACAGCTGGAATGTGTTGCGAAGCTATTGCCAACAAAGACCGGACTACTGCAGGGATTGTTTTTTGGCATTATTGTGTGTGTGTGTTGAAGTGTTTCTGCTTGCTTGCTTGCTTGCTTGCTTGCTTGCTTGCTTGCTTGCTTGCTTGCTTGCTTGCTTGCTTGCTTGCTTGCTTGCTTGCTTGCTTGCTTGCTTGCTTGCTTGCTTGCTTGCTTGCTTGCTTGCTTGCTTGCTTGCTTGCTTGCTTGCTTGCTTGCTTGCTTGCTTGCTTGCTTGCTTGCTTGCTTGCTTGCTTGCTTGCTTGCTTGCTTGCTTGCTTGCTTGCTTGCTTGCTTGCTTGCTTGCTTGCTTGCTTGCTTGCTTGCGTGTTTTTTGTTTGCTTGCTTGCTTGCTTGCTTGCGTGTTTTTTTGTTTGCTTGCTTGCTTGCTTGTTTGTTTGTTGGTTGGTTGGTTGATTGTGTGTGTGTGTGTTTGCGTGGGGTTGTGTGTGTGTGTTTGCGTTTGTTTGCGTGTGTTTGTGTTTGTTTGTGTTTGTGTGTTTGTCTGTGTTTATGTGTTTAATTGTGTGCATTTGTTTTTTTGTTGTGTGTTTGTTTGTTTGGTCGGTCCGTCGGTCGGTCAGCTGGTTGGTTGGTTTTGGTTGGTTTTGGTTGGTTTTGGTTGGTTTTGGTTGGTTGGTTGGTTGGTTGGTTGGTTGGTTGGTTGGTTGGTTGGTTGGTTGGTTGGTTGGTTGGTTGGTTGGTTGGTTGGTTGGTTGGTTGGTTGGTTGGTTGGTTGGTTGGTTGTGTTTGCCCTGTAGTTTGGTTTGGTTTTGTCTTGTTTGGTTTGGTTGCGGGTTTGCTTGTTTGTTTGTTTGTTTGGTTGGTTGGTTGGTTGTTTGTTAATTTGTTTGAGTGTTTGCGTGTGTGTTTTGCTTGCTTGTTTGTGTTGCGTGTGTGAGTGTGTTTGCTTGTGTTTGAGGTTGTGCTTGTGTGTACGTGTGTGTGTGCTCGTGGTAGTGTTTGTGTGCGTGATTGCGACTGTGAGTGTGCGTGTGTGTATGCTGGTGTGTGTGTGTTATGTTATGTTTTGTTATGTTATGTCATGTTAAGTTAGTTAGTGTGTTAGTGTGTTAGTGTGTTAGTGTGTTAGTGTGTTAGTGTGTTAGTGTGTTAGTGTGTTACTGTGTTAGTGTGTTAGTGTGTTAGTGTGTTAGTGTGTTAGTGTGTTAGTGTGTGTGTGTGTGTGAGTGTGTGAGTGTGTGTGTGTGCGCTGGGCCAATGATGGTGATATTACCCATATGTTTCTGGTCAGAAAAGTATGTGTGCCTCGGTTGATTGGTTTTGTTCTACAAACGTGCGTGTTTTTGTGTAGACCAGGTTGTTCAAGGGTCGTAGATGCAGGGCCCGAACGCAAGTGGAATGTATTCGGCCAGCACACTTTGATTGACTGCTCAGAGTTTTTTTCAGTTATTCGCCAAGCCGGATCGTCTGGTGCAAAAACATTTTTGCAGAACTGCAATGATGTTGCCACTGAGAGACGCGTACAGAGTTGTATGCACTTGTGCAGACACGAGACAACACAGATTGTCCAAACACAACACTCCGGGAGCACAATGTGTAGGATCCTTGTAACATATTCACGTAGGGAAACAAAAACAACTTGCACTGTCCTGTCCAGGGCGACTTCTACTCGGGCGGTGGTTCCGGTCACCTACAGGGCAGCAACGCCTCTCTGAAAACAACCTTGCAGGCTTGCAGCTTTCTTCGGCTCCATGGGGCCATGTTCGGTTCATTTGATGAGCCGAAAGACGTTTGAACTGCCCGTTGGAGTGTTCCAAGTGAGCTGGATTTGACAGGCTTAACATGGCGTGGCAGTCAAAGCATTTCGAATCCCAGGTTTGCATGTAGTGCAGTAGTTACTCTGAGCCACGTGTGAGGCGTGAGGTATGAAAGGACGATACTTTGCGTTGTTTGATGGCCTTCTTCATTGCCAGGCAATTGTGGAACGTGCTGAACAAGAGAAGGTCCAAGTCATTTCAGCAGGATCCTTAACAAATAGGGGGAGGGAGTCAACCTCTAGACTCTAGACTTTATTTTGAGAGCGTCCCAACATCGTTTGAATGTTCTTTCACCCCAGGCCCGTCCAGTCATTGGAGCAGTCATGTTAGAGATGCCTTCCAACGCAAACAGACGCTTTGCCATTTGTTTTGACTAGAAGTATCACGCAGTGTGCAATACACGGCCGGAATTTGTGAAGATCATTGCCTCTGTGATAATTGATTCAGCTGACTGATCAGCAGTGCTGAGGTTTCCGCGAAAGAAGATTTGTTCAGTGTGCTGCTGCGGAGACGTTGTATTTTTTTGACGCGTGCTTACGTTAGAACATGTGTGTAGCTTACTGCAACATGTGGCTTAGGCAGTCGGCGCAGGCAAGCCGTGTAGGCTGCGAGATATCCCAACGTTGCTTACTTCCCTGGAGGTCGCTGTCAGGTTTCTTCTCCACACCATATACTTTGGCAGTCTACTGCAGAATGGACTGATCCAATTATAGTTTGGTTTAACAACTTTGATCAAAGTTACACAAGCAACCGCCATTGCTTTCCACCACAGGCGCATGATCTTGCATTGTAAGCACCTCATGCCAATTTTGCGCTCTGCTGCCAAGAGTCGCCGAATCTGCGCTGCAACAAAGTGCGCAAGGCTTGCAGAATGTGTTCATGGACCCATGCAGCTTTTGTTTCCCAGGGCATGTACAAGTGCTAGTCCAATCTGGAACAGATTATGTTCAGTTTCGGGACCAATGCCGATGCCATTGTTTGGTTCCATTGCAAGACAAATGCGGCCAAAGTACGCACAGCGCAACAGCGTTTAGGATCTCGCCTAGAAATCTGATTCTGATTCAAACCTTCCATTTCTTCGCGCCTCGCAAGCCGTCGTGTGTGTTTCCTTGCTTTGCGAACATCAGTTTTGTCAAGCTGAGCCAGAAGGAGGTCAATTGAACAAGCAGCCTGTTGTTCTTAGACAGCTGGCAATGCAATTCTCAAAATGGCCAGCCCCGACTGAGGCGAACACCTCCTTCACACACAACCACTCCAGGCAGTTACTTGCGCAGTGGATTTGCTTGACTCAGCCACACCTGAGGTTTTGGTATAGGTTCGATTGCATGAATGCAATCAGCACTTGCGCACTTTTGGAAGCTGACAGTGCCACTAGTCCAAACGAGTTCGCAAAGGTAGGCTGGAGGCATTTCCTTGTGTATCACGCTAGGCCTTTGGGGCTGTTGCTGCAGGACCAGGAGGCGCAGATTTGCGTGAAGCGCCTGAGGGTTCGAGAGTTTTGGTATTTTTTGTGATCTGCGATGCACGTCAGGTTGACCTTGTGGTGGTGGTGGCTGGCGTCAGAAGCCAAGAGGCGCTTGACCGTCCGGACCTGAACCTGGCTGCTGCCCGGAAGCTCAGTCGATGCCCTGGCAGCGCGGTGGGGGGGGGGGCAAGAGTTCTTGGGCGCCGTGGGCAAACCAAAACGACGCCTTCCGATGCTTCAGAGGGGCTGCCCGCCGCCCGCGGATCCGCGGATCCGCGGATTCGGAGTCAGGACGAGCTCATCCACCAAGCGAGCCTCTCGAAGCCCACCGTGGAAGCTTCGGCATGCAGTTTTCAGGGTGGCCCAACCAATGGGAGAGTGGACCGGTCGAGAAGAAAAGAGGGTCGTGGTCGATCACCCGGGGTTTATCCAACCACTTTGTGATACAAGTTGGAATCTCCCCCTTGTGGGGGTTAGTCTTTGGGAAGACCACTCTTGTTGCATCAAGATGTTATTTCCCACAGCCCTGGCCAAAATCGTCCGGGGTCAATTTGGGACATGGGCGAACTCACAATTCCCACAACAGCTCAGGGGACTCACCACTTGTCCCATGTCCCAACATGTTCTGGTGGCTCACATGAGCCAAGCATCGGGTCAGCCGTGAGCCATGCTTGAGAGTTGCTTGTGTTCAGAGTGGGCTGCCCAGATGGTTAAGCCACTTAGGATCGTGTGGCCCAAGAACCCAGATGGTTAGGCCACCCTTGTTGGGTTGTTTGCCCATTGGCTAGCTTATGATATGCTGTCATGCTCGCCACATTGGAACAGCTTGCAACGCGGGTTGCTCCCTCGGCTTGCGCCAGAACAGGAAAGCATGGCGTTGTTCGGTGTGTTTTGTCCCGCGTTAGGGCTGGGCCGGCTGGCTGGCAGCCGGGTTTGTGGGTGGGCAGAGTTGGGCAGGCGTGGTTGCAGTTGGTTGCAGTTGGTTGCAGTTGGTTGCAGTTGGTTTTGGGCTGGTTGAGGCTGGTGTGGGGCCTGATTCAGGATGGATGCCCGACCAATCAATGCAGCTGCACCAGCCAAAACCGCCCAAGATCCGGGGGGCCTGACTGAACTCCATGGTCAGACATGTGCCCCCAAATAAATCTCTGATCATGCAAAGCCATTCTCGCAAAACAATTGAAGCCCTCCCACCTAGGTGTGACAAGCTGACTGGAACAGTAACAAGGATACGATCATGATGAGTCACTGTTTTTTTTGAAATTGAGGTGAAACCAGAGTGCACCCCGTAGTTGGACCAGATTGGATGAGGCAAGATGGAATCACAAGGTAAGGCTTACTTTGACTTGTTTCTCGACAGCTATATATTTATAGAATCGAGTCATTCTTTTGCTGCAGCACCCAGTTCCTACAGCTTGCTTGCAACAACTGTCGCATGCGAACACTTCGGAGCGATTAGTTTATCTGGTCCTAGAAGGAGTCCTAGATGTGCAACTGTTTTGTGGGCAGTAAGGGTACCTTCCACGACAAGATTTCAACAACAGCGACAAAAACAATAACTAACAACGATTGACAAACAATATATAAGGTACCACGATAAAGGCCACCTTTCCAGGAAATCCTGCCAAAACGTTCGCTTTAAGCCTCTCGTCCCAAATGCTGGGTGACAATGGGTGACAATGGGTGACAAACGGGAAACGCCTCGCCGAATGTATCAAAATCGGAGATGCCCACGGATCATGCAAGTTCTGCGTGACAGGTGTTGCTGATGCTGCCTGGTGCGGTGCTTATGCCGTGGCAGTACCAGGCAAGGCGAGCATCTAGCCGCAAGGCCACGTGATCGCACTATCACCATGGAAGGTGGCCTGATTTGGGAATGTTGGGATTCTATAGCTCAGTGGTAGACTCCTTCCAAGAAGATGGGCTAGATGATAGTTTGATTTGACGTGTGGACGAACTGCGAGCAGGCATGCAAGTGTCGACCAGCGGACTAGTGTAGCACCTCCCATCAACAGGCTGCAAATTCAGGGACTCCAGGATGTGTTACTAGTGATGGAAGCTGAGCTTTTTGGGCTCGTTGCTGAGCCACCTTTACTCTTTGGAAGAACCGACCAGCCTTGTTTTTTGGTGACTTGATTGAATCGCTCCATCACAAATTCCATGCTGGAAGGCTCTTGGAGAAGGGAAGGGCTCGTTTGACAGCGCATTCGTACAAAATGCATGGCACACCAGGATGAAACAGTACACCCAACAACATTGTATTGTTCACAAAACATTTTTAGGGGGACCCATGTTAAGATTTCGAAGGACAGGGTCGCAGTGGCCTTGTTGGCTTCACCACTCTGTCCTTTGACATGTGAAGGCCTTGGCTGCGACTTCCCTCCGACAGCAGATACTGGGATCTGGTAAAGTCACTGGATCCTGCTGCCTGTGGATGGGTGGAACGTGGATAGCAGTGATTCACCGCGAATACTGGGAATAGAGTGTTCCATAAATTCAAGTGAGCTCGACTCTTGCCTGGATTTGTTGAGCCAATGAGCATGACCAGCAGAAATTCCAGAGACTCACGGTCAGCACGAAAAAGATGCTGCAGTGTTTGCTTTTTTTTTGAGGTAGTTTGAGGCAACCGCCTTCCCTAAACGTGTCTATGGGTTTGGCTTTGGGTTTGACCTGCGTCGCAGGTCTCGGGCATTGCAGTCCTTTTCTACGGCGGCGAGGCTGGCTTTAAATCTGAGCGTGAGACGCATGATCGCGTCGGGTTGTTGCGTCCAAGCTTGTTCCAACTCGCGACTGTTGTTCTAGCAAACTTGGAGCAGATGGTGACTGGATTGCTGTAGACCCGATGAAGGAGGCGGTAGCTTTTGTTTAGAATGCATCATTGTTTGTAGTGTTGACATGCACTTGTCACGCTTTGTTCAGGGCATGTTCTTTTTGCACAGTTTGTGCGCCATTGCTGTTTGCTTTGCTTTGTTGTGCCCTGTTCAGAAAACAGAACCTTTGAACACTTTTTGAGATATCCTGAGTATTTCAGTGTTTATGTTGAAGACTGGGCTCAAATAGGCACAAGATGCAGGCTCCAAGTTGACCGTTTTGAGCAAAGCTGTTCGAAGAGTTCCTTGCGAGCATAGGCGTGTGTTTGAAGTCGAATGGCAGCCGATAACTGGGCAACTTCTCAAGGTTTCTCAACTGGACGCTGCAGGCCCCATGCTGAAGTTTATAACGGTGACCCCAGAAGTTCGCTGGCCGACGAAACAAAGGTTGCGATGCGCAGCCCCTACACAGCTCGTGAACTGGCTGTGGAATCTTGGGAACCCGATACTCACGGACAGCGCATCGCTAGGTGCAATCCCTTTTTGTGAGTTTCTCAATCAGCAGACGGCGCATTGCTAGGTGTACGTGTGTCCACAATATTTGTTATATTTGTTTTACATGGCCGTTTCGATGGAATGTGTACTTCTGTTGTTTATTGGCTTTGCCCAGCAGCCGCACCAGCTGGCTAGGCAAGCAGGGTTTGCACGCCTTTGAAAAGCTCCCCTCTTCCAAGAAACGAGAAGCCAAAGTACAAAATCAAGCACATGCACGGAAAGACACTGCTGTGTTTGCTGGCAAGTCATCTCCCAACCATCGCAAAAATAGTATTTCCAGCACCTTTTGCTCCACTTTTGCAGAATCATTGCTGATTTGACCGATGATGTTGGAGATGCTGATCCAGACCCCAATGCCCGTGTCAAAAACAACAGCGCCGGGGCCACAGCACAGAAAACCCGCCTCCAGAGTGCCAAGTACCGGCCATTGGCTTCACAGCGTAAGCGCGAACTTCGTGCCACACATGATGCTGTTCGGCAGTTTGGGGGACGGGATGAAAGGTGCATGGGTTGCGGAGATCCAGGCGACTGGTTCTGCATTTGCCTCCGTGCTGTTTGGGGACGTGAATCCAGCCACTTGGCATGGGAACTTGGACTGGATGGGCCGGGCCAAGCTGGCAAAGGATGCAGTCATGCAGTCTCTCCCCAAGCTGGAGCCAAGTGGGAGCAGCCATTGAATTGTCCAGGATTTGTTTAAGCTTCCTATGTGAGCTACCAAAAGGGTTTGCATTTGTGTCATTTGGATTGCAACAAGATCACTGCAAAGCGAAGGCCGCATGTAATAAGGACGAGCCAAACTCGGAAAGTATTTGTTCACGAACACCACGCAGAATGCTTCAAAGGTGCTGCTTGAAACGCAGAAACGGGCCCGCGGCTGAGCAGCGGAATGGGGTTGGTGCGCCTAGCAGTGCCCACCAAGCAACCGATTGCAGGCAAGAAACATGGATTACCTGTCTTTGCAAAGAGCAAGCTAAACACGAGAGAGCCATTTGATCTCATGGCATGCCCCACACAAAGGGGGCGTATCCCACATGACCCAAACACTTGCAAATGAACGTGACATTTTATGCCAAGTCTGTGGATATGTTATTTTTTTTGCATGCCTCATGTACCTCTTGACAATGTGCGCTGAGTGCACGCATGTTGCAAAATTATTGCAAGAAGCTCCCTTCCCAGTTTGCGCGCTATTGACTTTGGACAATGACCTTGTCCTTTCGTGACCCCCTTCAAAGCCACGGATGTCTAGATGTTTGCGCATCCAATGAGGCCATCTAGATGCGCAGGTAGCCTTCAAGCTGTGCAAGCCATGCCAAGCGAGGAAATGCCAACGAACAGTCGGCCATTTCCCGGAACAGGCACCAGGAAGCCGCAGCTTGCTGGGAGTGGTGGGAAGTGGTTTGGCTGCGACTTTCTTGTTATGCACGCCCAGGCTGGAAAACTGCCTTTGACGATCCCAAGGAGTGAGGCAAGCAGTGCATGTTCACTGCGACCAGAACTCATTTGAGGTTTGTTCATGTCATGAACCTTTGAGCATTGCCCATGCACTGCGAAACGTGCGGCTGGCCATTGAGCTTGCAGCTGGCCGATGAACTTGTTTGTGCCGAAGATTGGCGGGTCTTGCTCAGCACAGCTTGGAAGACGCAAGGCAATGCGCACCGGAGCACAGAAGCACCTTGCAATTGCGTCGGCAAGCAACGCATGTTTGACCCACACCACTGTTAGCGTTTGCCTGCGCAGGCTGACACCATTCTGCCTGCGAAGGATGGGTGAAGCATGTGTTGTTTCGGTGGGACGTGCGTGTGCGTGTATGTGTGTGTGTGTGTGTGTATTCGTGTATGTGTGTATGTGTGTGAGTGTGTTTGCCTTTCTGTTGCTCTATATTTCTGACTTCTGTGTTGTGTTACTGTCTCGCTCATACACTGGGCTCGAGTCAACGGAGTTCGATTAATTGAGCACGGTTTGCTTGTCCACTAGTGTAAACAGGAACGGACAAGAGAGCTGATTGTTTAGTAGTAAACTTTCCAGGACCTGACCCAGACATTTCCAGTCTAGCATTGTACAGGGATCATTCGCAACAGATCTACCAAACGGGGCTTCTTACGGAGTCGATCTTTTCGACAAAGAATGTCCAAGGGCAGCAGGATGTCGATGGTCTTCAGTATCATTCTATGTCTGGTTGGTGCTCAGCCCTTGTGACCTAGCCTTGTGACCTTACCCAGGTTTCAACTGATTCGAGTGGATGGATTTCATTTCGGTAGCCTTTCAATGAGGAGTTGCACGGCTAAGTGCCTGAAGTGGACTTATTTTTACATGTCGACATGGTGCACTAAGTCTTGGCTCACAGTGGCATGAAAGAGAGCAATGCGTGTCAGTGAACTTTGCTCGAGTGGCTCGACTGCCTTGAGAGTGATTTGTAGCTCCAAAGTCCCCGACTTGCCCACGGCCCTGCCAGGGCCCCATTGCGATCTACTCGGAGGGCATGTTTACATCCTACCGGAAGAGCAGCATCAAGGCATCGGTGCTACCTTTTTTTGCACCAGACGTTGCTGGGTTCATCCGGTCAGGGCGACAACCTGTGCGCATTCTCTGAATTTGAGGCACATGTATTGAAAGGAACTGGATCCCAGTATGTTTGAACAAGACTTGTCACATCTTGCGGAATCATGATCACTCTGAGCGGATAAGGTGTCACTGCTTACGGAAGTGAAACTGTCACTGCTTGCGGAAGTGAAACTCTCACTGCTTACGGAAATGAAGCCACTACACGCAGAAAAGCATAGGGGTAGGAAGCTCCTTTCTAGGTTCCTTTCTAAGGCTCCTTTCTAAGGCTCCTTTCTCAGGCTCCTTTCTAAGGCTCCTTTCTAAGGCTCCTTTCTAGGTTCCTTTCTAAGGCTCCTTTCTGAGGCTCCTTTCTAAGGCTCCTTTCTAAGGTTCTTTTCTAAGGCTCCTTTCTAAGACTCCTTTCTAAGGCTCCTTTCTAAGGCTCCTTTCTAAGGCTCCTTTCGTGCCTTTCTAAGGCTCCTTTCTAAGGCTCCTTTCTAAGGTTCTTTTCTATCGCTCCTTTCTAAGGCTCCTTTCTAAGGTTGTTTCTAAGGCTCCTTTCTAAGGCTCCTTTCTAAGGCTCCTTTCTAAGGTTCCTTTCTAAGGCTCCCTAAGACAGCTTCCAGCTCGAAAAGCGGATCCCCAAGACAACCTTCATCACGGCCCCCTTTCAGGAGGGATTGGCTCGGGATCCGCTTTTCGAGCTGGAATGCCGGATTCCAGCTCGAAAAGCGGATCACCAAGACAACCTTCATCACGGCCCCCTTTCAGGAGGGATTGGCTGGGGATCCGCTTTTCGAGCTGAAATGCCACATTCCACCTCGAACAGCGGATCCCCAAGACAACCTTCATCCCGGCCCCCTTTCAGGAGGGATTGGCTGGGGATCCGCTTTTCGAGCTGGAATGCCGGATTCCAGCTCGAAAAGCGGATCCCCAAGACAACCTTCATCACGGCCCCCTTTCAGCAGGGATTGGCTGGGGATCCGCTTTTCGAGCTGGAATGCCGGATTCCAGCTCGAAAAGCGGATCCCCAAGACAACCTTCATCACGGCCCCCTTTCAGGAGGGATTGGCTCGGGATCCGCTTTTCGAGCTGGATTGCCGGATTCCAGCTCGAAAAGCGGATTATCAAGACAATTTCAAGAAAATTAAAAAAATTGGCTGGGATCCGCTTTTCGAGCCTTCATCACGGCCCCCTTTCAGGAGGGATTGGCTGGGGATCCACTTTTCGAGCTGGAATGCCGGATTCCAGCTCGAAAAGCGGATCCCCAAGACAACCTTCATCACGGCCCCCTTTCAGGAGGGATTGGCTGGGGATCCGCTTTTCGAGCTGGATTGCCGCTTCATCACGGCCCTTTTTCAGGAAGATTGGCTGGAATGCCGGGTTCCAGCTTAGCTTGAAAAGCGGATCCCCAAGACAACCTTCATCACGGCCCCCTTTCAGGAGGGATTGGATTGCCGCTTCATCACGGCCCTTTTTCAGGAGGGATTGGCTGGGGATCCGCTTTTCGAGCTGGATCCAGCTTGAAAAGCGGATCCCCAAGACAACCTTCACCACGGCCCCCTTTCAGGAGGGATTGGCTGGGGATCCGCTTTTCAAACTGGATTGCCGGATTCCAGCTTGAAAAGCGGATCCCCAAGACACCTTCATCACGGCCCCCTTTCAGGAGGGATTACGGCCCCCTTTCAGGAGGGATTACGGCCCCCTTTCAGGAGGGATTGGCTGGGGATCCGCTTTTCGAGCTGGAATGCCGGATTCCAGCTCGAAAAGCGGATCATCAAGACAACCTTCATCACGGCCCCCTTTCAGGAGGGATTGGCTGGGGATCCGCTTTTCGAGCTGGATTGCCGGATTCCAGCTCAAAAAGCCCCTTTCAGGAGGGATTGGCTGGGGATCCCCAAGACAACCTTCATCACGGCCCTTCAGGAGGGATTGGCTGGGGATCCGCTTTTCGAGCTGGATTGCCGAACAGCGGATCGCCAAGACAACCTTCATCACGGCCCTCTTTCAGGAGGGATTGGCTGGGGATCCGCTTTTCGAGCTGGATTGCCGGATTCCAGCTCGAAAAGCGGATCTTCAAGACAGCCTTCATCACGGCCCCCTTTCAGGAGGGATTGGCTGGGGATCCGCTTTTCGAGCTGGATTGCCGGATTCCAGCTGAAAAAGGGATCCGCTTTTCGAGCTGGAATGCCGGATTCCAGCTCGAAAAGCGGATCCCCAAGACAACCTTCATCACGGCCCCCTTTCAGGAGGGATTGGCTGGGGATCATTCCAGCTCGAAAAGCGGATCCCCAAGACAACCTTCATCACGGCCCCCTTATTTCAGGAGGGATTGGCGGGGGATCCGCTTTTCGAGCTGGAATGCCGGGTTCCAGCTCGAAAAGCGGATCCCCAAGACAACCTTCATCACGGCCCCGTTTCAGGAGGGATTGGCTGGGGATCCGCTTTTCGAGCTGGATTGCCGGATTCCAGCTTGAAAAGCGCATCCTCAAGACAACCTTCATCACGGCCCCCTTTCAGGAGGGATTGGCTGGGGATCCGCTTTTCGAGCTGGAATGCCGGATTCCAGCTCGAAAAGCGATCCCCAAGACAACCTTCATCACGGCCCCCTTTCAGGAGGGATTGGCTGGGGATCCGCTTTTCGAGCTGGATTGCCGCTTCATCACGGCCCTTTTTCAGGAGGGATTGGGATCCGCTTTTCGAGCTGGATTGCCGGATTCCAGCTTGAAAAGCGGATTTCCAAGACAACCTTCATCGCGGCCCCCTTTCAGGAGGGATTGGCTGGGGATCCGCTTTTCGAGCTGGAATGCCGGATTCCAGCTCGAAAAGCGGATCCCCAAGACAACCTTCATCACGGCCCCCTTTCACGAGGGATTGGCTGGGGATCCGCTTTTCGAGCTGGATTGCCGGATTCCAGCTCGAAAAGCGGATCCCCAAGACAACCTTCATCACGGCCCCCTTTCAGGAGGGATTGGCTGGGGGTCCGCTTTTCGAGCTGGATTGCTTCCAGTTCGAAAAGCTGATCCCCAAGACAACCTTCATCACGGCCCCCTTTCAGGAAGGAATCCGCTTTTCGAGCTGGAATGCTTCCAGTTCGAAAAACGGATCCCCAAGACAACCTTCATCACGGCCCCCTTTCAGGAGGGATTGGCTGGGGATCCGCTTTTGGAGCTGGAATGCCGGATTCCAGCTCGAAAAGCGGATCCCCAAGACAACCTTCATCACGGCCCCCTTTCAGGAGGGATTGGCTGGGGATCCGCTTTTCGAGCTGGATTGCCGGATTCCAGCTCGAAAAACGGATCCCCAACACAACCTTCATCACGGCCCCTTTTCAGGAGGGATTGGCTGGGGCCGCTTTTCGAGCTGGATTGCTTCCAGCTCGAAAAGCGGATCCCCAAGACATGGATTGCCGGATCCCCAAGACAACCTTCATCACGGCCCCCTTTCAGGAGGGATTGGCTGGGATCCGCTTTTCGAGCTGGAATGTCGTATTCCAGCTCGAAAAACGGATCCCCAAGACAACCTTCATCACGGCCCCCTTTCAGGAGGGATTGGCTGGGGATCCGCTTTTCGAGCTGGAACAGGAGGGAGGCTGGAGCTGGAGTGCCGGATTCCAGCTCGAAAAGCAGATCCCCAAGACAACCTTCATCACGGCCCCCTTTCAAGAGGGATTGGCTGGGGATCCGCTTTTCGAGCTGGAATGCCGGATTCGCTCGAAACTTCATCCCTTTCAGGAGGGATTGGCTGGGGATCCGCTTTTCGAGCTGGATTGCTCGAAAAGCGGATCCAAAGACAACCTTCATCACGGCCCCCTTTCAGGAGGGATTGGCTGGGGATCCGCTTTTCGAGCTGGAATGCCGGATTCCAGCTCGAAAAGCGGATCCCCAACACAACCTTCATCACGGCCCCCTTATTTCAGGAGGGATTGGCTGGGGATCCGCTTTTCGAGCTGGATTGCCGGATTCCAGCTCGAAAAGCGGATCCCCAAGACAACCTTCATCACGGCCCCCTTTCAGGAGGGATCCGCATTTCGAGCTGGAATGCCGGATTCCAGCTCGAAAAGCGGATCCCCAAGACAACCTTCATCACGGCCCGCTTCAGGAGGATTCCAGCTCGAAAAGCGGATCCCCAAGACAACCTTCATCACGGCCCCCTTTCAGGAGGGACTGGGTGGGGATCCGCTTTTCGAGCTGGAATGCCGGATTCCAGCTCGAAAAGCGGATCCCCAAGACAACCTTCATCACGGCCCCCTTTCAGGAAGGATTGGCTGGGGATCCGCTTTTCAAAATGGAATGCCGGATTCCAGCTCGAAAAGCGGATCCCCAAGACAACCTTCATCACGGCCCTCTTTCAGGATGGATTGGCTGGGGATCCGCTTTTCGAGCTGGAAGCATTCCAGCTCGAAAAGCGGATCCCCAAGACAACCTTCATCACGGCCCCCTTTCAGGAGGGATTGGCGGGGGATCCGCTTTTCGAGCTGGAATCAGGAGGGATTGGCTGGGCATCCGCTTTTCGAGCTGGAATGCCGGATTCGCTCGAAAAACGGATCCCCAAGACAACCTTCATCACGGCCCCCTTTCAGAGGGATTGTCTGGGGATCCGCTTTTCGAGCTGGATTGCGGGATTCCAGCTCGAAAAGCGGACCAAGACAACCTTCATCACGGCCCCCTTTCAGGAGGGATTGGCTGGGGATCCGTTCGAGCTGGATTGCCGGATTCCAGCTCGAAAAGCGACAACCTTCATCCAGCCCCCTTTCAGGAGGGATTGGCTGGGGATCCGCTTTTCGAGCTGGAAAAGCGGAGCCCCAAGACAACCTTCATCACGGCCCCCTTTCAGGAGGGATTGGCTGAGGATCCGCTTTTCGAGCTGGATTGCCGGATTCCAGTTCGAAAAGCGGATCCCCAAGACAACCTTCATCACGGTCGCCTTTCAGGAGGGATTGGCTGGGGATCCGCTTTTCGAGCTGGAATGCCGGATTCCAGCTCGAAAAGCGGATCCCCAAGACAACCTTCATCACGGCCCCCTTTCAGGAGGGATTGGCTGGGGATCCGCTTTTCGAGCTGGAATGCCGGATTCCAGCTCGAAAAGCGGATCCCCAAGACAACCTTCATCACGGCCCCCTTTCAGGAGGGATTGGCCGGGGATCCGCTTTTCGAGCTGGAATGCCGGATTCCAGCTCGATTGGCTTTCGGGGATCCGCTTTTCGAGCTGGAATGCCGGATTCCAGCTCGAAAAGCGGATCCCCAAGACAACCTTCATCACGGCCCCCTTTCAGGAGGGATTGGCGGGGATCCGCTTTTCGAGCTGGAATGCCGGATTCCAGCTCGAAAAGCGGATCCCCAAGACAACCTTCATCACGGCCCCCTTTCAGGAGGGATTGGCTGGGGATCCGCTTTTCGAGCTGGAATGCCGGATTCCAGCTCGAAAAGCGGATCCCCAAGACAACCTTCATCACCAGGAGGGATTGGCTGGGAATCCGCTTTTCGAGCTGGATTGCCGGATTCCAGCTCGAAAAGTGGATCCCCAAGACAACCTTCATCACGGCCCCCTTTCAGGAGGGTCCGCTTTTTTCGCAGAGACTGTGCTTTGTTTTTCTGCACATTTGGTTGTTTTTTTTCCGCTCTGCGGGGTTCGCACGTTTTCGCGCAGCGCCAAGCCTCATGTTTGAACGGCCAGATTGGTTCAGTGCTGAAACCAGGAAGCTGATACTGGAGTGTGGTATTGGCAACAGGGTATAGAACTGGCATTTCCTGTCAGCCATTGATATTGACGAAAAGCTTCACAGTGCAAAATTGCAAAGTTGCAAAGCTATGCTATGAGGTTGTACCCGCACCGTCTTAGATATGCTTTTCTCGCCGGCTTGGGACTTTTAGACTGCCACTTGCAGGCAGCGTTTCCTTTCGGACATGGCCTGTCCTACACCACCTTCCGGATCAGCACCTGGCTGAGTGGGCCGCAGTGTTTCTTGAGTGGCCACCTCACATCGCGCATGCATGTTTGTGTGTGTGTGTGTGTGTGGTGTGTGTGTGTGTGTGCGCGCGCGCGTGTGTGTGTGTGCGCGCGCACATGAGTGGTGTTTGCTTTGTTCCCAACACACGCAACGCACGGAGCAATCAAAGTACTGGTCTGGAAACAAGACCCCCCCCCCAGATTTCACGATTCATTGCCTGTTCTACTGAATCTTCCGAGGGTACGTAGTTTCTGCCATTTGGCCAAACTGCGGAAATCAGCGCCGTTTCAACAGTTTTTAGCTCTTTCAAGCAACACTTGCTGTTTGGCGAATGTCCTGAGGTTTCCTTCATTGACAGTGCAGTTTTGAATCATTGCCCCAAGATAGTGTGGACAAAGACGCCTGGAGGATCGCGAAGGGTATCGCAACTAAAGTTCCAAGATTGCAAAAGCTTCGTAAAGCAGGCATAGAGGTCCTTTTTGGTTGTTTTGGTCGAAAAATAGATGGCCCTGGTTTATCTGGTGGTTCAATCATTTACCAGGGCCAGCCATTTCCCCCAAAAGGACACCTATAGTAGCCGGTTAATTAACTCCTACTGCTGCGTCTCCCAGAGCTAAGCGTACTGGCATTCATGTTTGCCAACGGTAGCGTCATGTAGCGGTCACGAGCCCCGAAGGGTTTGGAGCCATCACCCTCGCGAGAATTCCAGGCATGCGCAACAATTTGCAGCACAGGCAAATGTTGTTGCACGTTGACGTCTCAGGAAGTGCTCACCCAAAAGGACCTCTGAGCCCTGCACCTTTGCCCCTCACGTTTTTGTTACGAGCCGCAATCACCCCTCGCATCCTCTCAGCACACAAGCGCAAATCACATCAGAGCGCATTAGCGTCAGACACTGCCAACATTAGCGAGGATAAGAGTTTGTTGTGTCTGCCTACTCAAATTCTGTAAACACGTGGCTGTAGCCAACACAATGACCACAGCTCCAAGCGGCAGCGCCATTCACTTCCGAGGACAGGCCTTGCAATAGTTTGCAGTAGAACAGCGTGTGGACTGAACCGGCAAGCGCTATGAATTCGGTTCGCCAAACATCGCCGTTTGGCTGCAATTTATCATCTTTTGGCCGCACATTCTGACCGTTTGGTTTTTGCAAATTTGGGCGTCGCAGTTGTCCGTTCCTCCAAGAGCTGCAATGGCAATCCTCGCTGCAATTCAACAAATGACACTTCGCAGGTGTGTGCAGCAGTAGGTAAGGCCCATCCAGCAGCCATCTGGCGGCAGTTGCTGAAGTAACAACTTACATTGCAACACACTTTTTGCTGTTGGTTTGGTTCCCTCATGTTTCTTCCTTTCACGCGCCTCCAACTTCTCTTGGCTTGGATTCAAACCAGCCTGAAGTGGATTGGCCTTCTGTCCTCGCGTGCCTGTAACCACTATGCAAGAATTGCCCTCGTGAAGTTACGAAGGCTTTTCAAGTCAAACACGCTTAATGGTCTTAGGCACTCAGCAAAGAATCTTTGACGTTGAGTGATTTCTGATATCATTGGAGATCTTACCACTCCCACCGTGTGTGATGCTGGGCAGTTCACTGCGACCTGCAGGAGAAAAACAGTTCATGACCCAGTTCTGCGCGTGAACGTCGCTGGGTGTTGTCTGCTGAACCTCAAGTACTCAAGAGGCCTGATAAGGCGAAAGTAGCACTCAAATGCGGCATTAGTATGCTGCGAAGTCAAGTGCAGCATGTTCGACCAGCACATTGTAACCAAGATACTAGCACGAAGAACAAGCCCCACATAACCCCGAATATGCACCCTGATGCTGAAAAGAGGACAAGTGCAGTTTGTACAAAATATGCAGCTTCAACTTAAAACATGGTTGTGTCCGAAACTGCTGAAATCTTGCACTTTTTGGAATATGCATATCAGCATAGACAGTTCCCTTCCACAAACACTTGCATTGTGATTCGATGTGTCAATGTCGCTCAAGCAAAAGTTTCAGCAAACTGCACCAGTGCCTTGGTGAGCGAGCAGACACTTATAAAATGCAGTTGAGACGCAGGAGCCAGTGGTCTTGCAGAGATGTTTTGTTTATGGATGGAACAGACCGGAATCGGTTCCAACTCGGCGACAGATCGCGGCCCAGTGTGGAGCCAAAGGCTCTACCCCACTGCTTTTGGTTAAACATGTTGCAAACGGATTGCCCTCTCTCCGGCGCCGGAAGGATAATCCATTTGGAACTTGACCTTGCAGGAACCCCTATAGGTGCCATGTTCGTGGGAGGGAGGGTGCCATGTTTGACTGCAAACCATGTCCTGCATCAGGGCCAGCGTCCATCAGTTGTTTTTTGTTCTTCCTCTTTTCCGCGAGCTTGTTTCCTTCAGAAAACAAAAACTGGGCATCTTCCTGATCTGGAAATTTGCTCCGCTTTCAAAAGTCACTGGAGGCTGTCCTTGCAACGCTTTGTGATCTTTGTGCTTTCGTTTTAGGACCCCAGCGGGTACTGGTGGATCACAAGACCTGGACCTCAGTTTTGCTGCTTGACCAAATTCAGCGGGGTCTGACAAGCCGTGTGAGACGGGGGATGTGGAAAGCCTGTGATTTTGGATATGGGTCGGGTCAACTTAAACCAGGGGCGCGCAAGTTTCCATTTACCTGGGTTTCAGTTTGGGCACCCATTTTTGACCCACACCCATATGTGTCAGGTGGATAGAGGCGTCCTGTTGCCTCATTGCATGTTCTTCAAGCAAAAAGCGGCTGCAGCTACGGAGTGAAAGGCGAGACATGGCGAGATTCCTTGAGTTGTCATTGCTCAAAAAGTGTAGTTCGATCACAGTTGCGTAGGTGCAATGTGGGTCATGAAGGTCAATGTGTGACACCAAACCTTTATGCGATGTTTATACTTTGGTGTGTCAAGTGTGTTGGTGCTCATGAATCTACCAAGTTTCCAGCTCCGAAGTCCATTTGCAGCTGAGGCAGGGTTCGTCTATAGGCCCACCAGGACGTGCAGGGCCAGTGCAGGATACTTTGGCTGCAGCCCTGGTCGCTGGCTCGCGTGGGGCTCATGTTCGCAGCGGTTCCGAGGTGTCCGTGGAGGTGCGTGTTGAGAACACCGGCAACAGATCTGGAGCTGAGGCGCTGGCGGGAATGTAGCCCATGTTGGCATGACCCTTGGAACGGTTCAAGCAGGGAAGGGTGTTGCTTGTTGCAAAATGTGTGTATATGTGTGTTCAGGAATTGAGAAGCTTATCTTGCCTGAACACACAAGTTAGAACAAACTCCGCCCTTCCCTGGTTTACGGGAAACTTTTATTCTCAGTACTTGCCTTGTCGGCAAAAGACCCCATGCGGAGGTCGTGCAGGCCTACTTGCAGTTTCCGAAGGACCCGTTTCTGAGCTTGCACCGCATGCCTTGTAGCAGAGGGATTGCACGTGAGACCACGCATTATGTTATGTGTGCATACTAGATGATATCACAATGGTTTGCCTGCATGACATATCTCTTCATTGATGTTGGGCAAGCACCCAAATCGAAGATTAGAAGCATCCCTTGCGTGAGCGGCGTTCAGCGACTCAAGTATGCTTTGCTAAGATGTATCTTTAATCTTGATTCTAAACAAGTCCAAACCGGAGCTCGATCTTGAGCTCCAAGGCTCCAGTGTTGATTCCGCAACCATGCCGAGTGTGCTGCAAAACTTGAGCATTTAGATCGGAGCTCAGAGATGCACTGTGACACCTTGGATGGGACAAAGCGTCGAGCTCTGACGATTTTCGGTGCGCATGGAGCCTACCTCAAACTAGAGATGTTCGGAATCTTGTGCCTCCAAGCTCCGGTCCAAGCTGCGGGGACTGCAAGAAGAGGTTGAAGTCTCAAAGATCCAGAAGGGATAGATGAACAATTTCATGGAAGCGCCCAAGACGGGAGGGACAAAATGAAACTCTTGGGTTCAAGACAGGGACAAGCATAAAGCAACCCAAATCCCAGACAACTTTCTAGAAAAGAGAGGCACAGACCTCGAAGCCTAACGTCCTAATGATCAGCTTGCCCAAAGGCTTGGGAGTGAGTGACCGGTGGGTGGCTCGATGTGGCTCGTCTCTTTTTAAGGCTCCCCCCAAAGAATGGCGTGGGTTGTTCTTTTGGTTTCCCTAACCACGGAAGAAAGGGGTGCCCTCAAACAAAGACAAGACATTCAAAGCCCAGGGGGTGCAAAAGTTTGAAAGCAGGGGTGCCAATTCCGCAAGGGTGCAACCAAACATCTAACAGGTAAACTTGCTTGTGGAACAACTCCAAAAAAGCTCTGGAACACCACCCGGTCACCCCATCCCGCGAGACTCGTTCTTCTGTGTTTGTTTTCCCCGAGCACAAACTTGCAGCGTTGATGCCAAACGGACATGCGACTACTTTGTTGTGCTGTTTTGATGGCCACAGGTTTAGACAGGGTACACAAGTATCGACCGCTGTTCGTTTCACAGTGGAAGCCGGTGAGTTGCAAGTTGTGTAGCACAGACATGGCCATAGCATGTCATAGCAACGCGTTAGCCGCGACGTGCGAACTTCTCCAGGCTGGGCCTTGGGAACGGGTTTAAGGAGACTGCGAAACCTCGCTGGGTGAAGTGGTTGATTGTAACTTGCTGCGCTTGCAACGGGATCAGCCGGATCACCGAATGTTGCAAACTGCTTCCACAGAACCAGTGACTTACAGAGAGACCCGAAGTGACTGTCTTGTCTGAAAGCAACCAGGGGAATGGCCACTTCGCTTGGCGATCAATGGGGCCAGCCTTAGGAGGTGGGGTCGCCACACCTGCTTCGCGGCTTCAGGCAGGACTTGGGGGTTAAAGTCACTGGCCGAGAAGGAGGAACAAAGCATCGAGAGTCCTTGCAAGCCTGCACTGGCTTGTGCTGAAGCAAGTCCACCACTGTGATTGCAGGAGAAGCTATATATTGTATATGATTATGTAAAGCGAACATCAAGTTCTTCAAATCACTTTGCCACTTGCTTCCCCGCTCGTAAGCGGTTGGTCTTGGGTTGAAGGCGGAGAGAGAAGCGTCTCGGTAGTTTGGCTATATTCACTATTCCGACAGCGGGCAATCAATTCGGAACAAACTCCCCCGCTTCTACTGGCTGGATACTTATCGTCCTCATTCCTTGAGCTTGCCAATTGTTATGTCAGAAACGATGGACCGTCCTGCTGGTTTGATAGAGTCACTCACTTGCAAAATAGACTGCTGGGGCGGAGGTGTGAATTAATTCGAGCGTGCATCTTGCATGGGTCTACTGTGGACACAATGTATGATGCACAGTTGATTCCCAGGCAATCCGCGGCACGGGTGAGATTGTCTTGGGAATGTTTAATGGGTTTCAAGCAGAACTTTTGATTTGTGCAGCGCGCATGTCAATGTTTTGGCAGATAGGGGATCTTGAGGGACAAATATGAGCCCCCAACTTGAGGCTCTATCAGTCACGGCTGCTTTGCATGTTCGTCATGCCAGTGCGCATGTGGCAAGGAAAAATCTTGCCCCAGGCGTACCTCGGAGCTGCCGGCTGGCGGGTTAGATCCTCGATCGCCTTCCTGCCTCGCTGAGCATACCGTATCACAGAGCAGCTTCAGGTGCAGGTGCTCCTTACTGTTGTCGAGACTGCCGACTCATGGCCCCTTTCCGCCAAGCGAAACCACGCTCTGGCTTTCAAGAGCCTAGCCGACTAGCCTTTGCTGAAAGCTGACTTGGCCGTGACAAATTTGGCGCTCGAACTGCGAATAAGTTCTGCGCTCGCAAAACCAAGGCATCAGCTCCTTTGGTTTCACTTCAACACGCGTGACTTTGCCAGCTATATGCTTGGAGCCTCGGAGCCGAGCCGCTGGTGGTTTCGGTTCAATTTCTGCTCTTGTTTCGTGTTGTTGTTTGTTTTGGTGTTGTTTGTTTGCAGTTTTCTGTGTGTTGTGTTTCTTTGGTTTGCTTGTTTGGTTCTTTCGTTTGTTTCTTTCTTTTATGTGTTGCATTCCTTCCTTCCTTCCTTCATTCCTTCCTTTCTTTCTTTCTTTATTTCTTTATTTGTTTCTTTATTTGTTTCTTTCTTTATTTCTTTCTTTCTTTCTTTCTTTCTTTCTTTCTTTCTTTTTTTTTTTTTTTTTTTTTTTTTTATTTTTTTTCATTTTTATTTCTTTCTTTATTTCTTTCTTTCTTTCTTTCTTTCTTTCTTTCTTTCTTTCTTTCTTTCTTTCTTTCTTTTATTTCTTTCTTTCTTTCCTTTCTTTCTTTCTTTTTGTCTTTCTTTTTGTCTTTCTTTTTTCTTTCTTTTTTCTTTCTTTATTTCTTTCTTTCTTTCCTTTCTACTCTCGGTCCGTTGGTGTGGGGCCTCTCTAGAGTGGTGGGACGAACAGTTGTCGGGTAACATCGTGATGTGGAGTGACAACTGGGAGGGAAAGCACTTCTGTAGCTTGTCGTGCCAGATTCTTAAGGCCCACGGCCGCCCAGACACCGTACAGCACAAGCGAGCCCACCAGATGGACTTGTGTTTCTGTGCTGTGGCATCCTAGGGTGCGCAAAGCAAGCATGCCGGGCTTCGACCAAACACGCCAAAGACAAGACAGAAAAAGATGGGACAGCACTGCAGCTTTGCAGCGCTGCAGAGTGCTGGGGCAAACATTTCCACCGTTTGTGTCTCTGTTCCTCAGTTTCTTTTTTTGAGCCCAGGCCGTGCTACGGCCCGGATCTGCGGTTCAGTTGACCCCAAGCCTAAAAGCGTCAACTCAGTTGACGGTAAGCAAAGCTTACTCCCTAGCATAAGTGACGTAAGTGGGGGCTTCAGCGTTTGTATGCTTGCTTTGATTCTTTGACTTTGCCATTCAGAGAGCATTCAAGCACGAAAATTCTTAATCCCACCCCGGGTAATTGCAAAGCTGTGTTTCGCCCACTAATGTTCGCTGGGTTATATAATCTGCGTTGAGTCAATGTAGTTCTGTGCGTTTTACTTTGCTCATCGTCCTTCTGGGGCTATGATTTCAACCAAGTCATTGCAGGTGATTGTTGCAATTCAATCTTGAAAGGTCCTGTGGATCAGAGCATGAGGTTGAGGTAAACTGATGTCTCGCAGAGCCCTAGCCTGGGAATGCAGGAGGCAAACGCTCGACTGTCGTCTTTTTTTGAGAGGGAGATGGGACACACAGCGTGCCTTAGGCGGGGAGCATGGCGAGTGCAGGACTGCGCCAGTGAAGCTGTTAGCAGAATCCAAATTTGTTCTGCGACAGTCGCTCCTGGCCTGCTGGGTTACATATCGCCACATGGTCCGTTCAGGGTTCCCGCGCGGGGCGTTCTGATATCTCTGAGATGCTGCAGATCGTTAGACTCATCGAGATTGCATGAGTTTGCCTGTTTCGGTTGACCAACACCTAGACTCTGGGTCGTCGGTATGTTTGGCGCGCTTGACTTGTTTCCATTTTGTTGTTGTGCCTTCAATGTTCTTTGTATTCATGACTATGAATATATTCGTGAATAAAGAAACTTAAAGAAACTAAACAACAAGTAGCTAGCCAAATAAGTAAATTAATTAGTACTTATATATATATACATATATATATATATATGCTGTTATTTTCACGCTCCGCGCACCGCGCACCGGCCTTCGCATGCCAGGGAAAGTGTTTCTTCGAAGAAGAAAGACAAGGAAAAAAGAAGAGGACAAACAAAACAAACAACGGAGCCATGCGCAATGGATGGTCGATGGATGGATGAATGGATGGATGGATGGATGGATGGGTGGGTGGGTGGGTGGGTGGGTGGGTGGATCGGTGGATCGATGGATCGATGGATCGATGGATCGATGGATGGATCGATGGATCGATGGATGGATCGATGGATCGATGGATCGATGGATCGATGGATCGATGGATCGATGGATCGATGGATAATGGACAGGGCATTGTGTTCAACGGACAGGGCGCCGCGCTAAAGTTGGGGACAGTGTGTAAAAGGCATGTGAGTTTATGGTTTTGATGGTGGAGGCCTAGATTTTAACGAACAAAAGTGTCTAGTTACACAGTCCATATCTTTCCATCTGCAATCGGGTAGTCGGTAACAATACGGGGCTCACTTCAATCACGTGCTTGATGGATATTTGCCCACGTGCTTTGCTATGTTGTTTGGATGCGCGGCTGGCTTGGCAGGCAAAAGCATGGCATGATGTCTAACGAAGTAGCTTCTGAGGCAGATGTGTGCGTTTGTGCGCGTTATGCATGGGTCTATTTTCCCGTGAGATGCACCATGCTAGCTTGCTTTGGCAAAACACCGGCGGCATGAGCTTCGACAGTCCGTATCCCGTCAGGCCCTGTACGGACACAGACTTGCAAAGGGCTCAAAACCAAGCGACGAGAACGATGGCACAAAGACAAGGACCAAGCTCCAAAGCGCATGTCAACTTGCAGTTCTCGCCATTCAGATGAAAAGTTGGAACAGGGGCCGCTATACCTCGTTACACACCTCATTACAATTAGCAGCTACATACCTCGTTACAGACCCAACCCCAGCCCCGGCCAGCGCGCCTTTAGTTTTGCAGCAGCTTGGCTTGCGTTGAATAGCTGCAATCACAGTGGAGCTGCGGAGGCGCTCTTTGCGTACTGCGCTTTGCTTCGCCTCGTTACAGGCCTCGGTACATAGACGTTACATACCTCGTCACAGACCCAACCCTAGCTCGGGCCAGACACCCGCCTTTTGCCGTGCTTGGCTGCGATCAAGCTGGGGCGGCGAAGGCGCGCTTTTGCCTACTGCGCTGGGCCAGCGACCCAACCCCAGCCCAGGCCAGTGACCCCCCTTTTTGCAGCAGCTTGGCTTGGCGGCCGCAGTTGCAAACTTCAAGCTGGAGCTGCGGGGGCGTGCTTTGCTGCGCAAAAAGGACCTCCGTTACAGACCTCCGCAGCAAGATTCGTGGCGCGCCGTCGCGCGTCACATAACCTCAAAAAAACAGCCATATTTGCACACACATATAGATAGAGAGATGTGCTCACAGCCCCTTGGTTTTTGGATCGATCCTAGAGCTCACTTCGCTGCAGTGCCGCTTGACCTGTTGCGTCTTAGGCGGCGCAGCCGAGACAGACACTTGCCGAAGCCAAAGATCGACCCGAGCTCCTTCAATGCCCCCCGCCTTCCTGAAAGGGGGGTCTGGCAGGCGCAGGTGGCAGAGGGTGGCGTGGTCCAACGCATTCCGACGGCGCCAACTGCGGCCGAGCCGCAGCGCTTGCTCTGCCGCCGCGGTAGCAAAGACGTGGCTTGGTGTTGCGGCTCGGCTCGATGACCGACCGTGGCCTTACCAGACTCACGTCGGAGGCTACAGCCATTCCGCAGACCCGCGCGGCCTCCGAGAGCACCGACCGTCAGGGCAACGATACCTGCCGCGCAGCCTCTTTAAATCCTTGCAGATGAGAAAGGGGCTTGACCATGGCCGTGGAGCCAGGCAGCGCGCAGGAGGGCGTGTTCGTTGGTTCGCATTGGGGTGGTGCAGCTAGTCGCCAGGAATTTGGGTTGTTCAAAAGCAGGCGGGTTCCGTTTTGACGGCCCGAACCATAGCACAAAGACACTGTTCTTCTTTTGAACAAAAACCATGGCGATTTTAAAGGGCTCCAAAGCTCCTTCACAATTTCGTGTTTTCGGCGGTTCTCGGTTGTGCTCGGCTGCATTTGGCCGTTCAGCTGTGCTACATTTGAAGTCGAAAAAAAGGGAACGCTTGCAGCAAGAAGTATCTGGGAGTCTGCGCAGCGCATCAGAGGATGGGGCGGGGCACCGCCCCGTTGTTCGCGTGCCACTGTGCAGGCAACACATCCGAGACCAGCAGCGCTGGCTTCAAACGCACGGGGCCTGCTGTGCTGGCTTTAATGGGAGGGTTAGGCAAGATCGCATCGTAGCATCCTTTGCACTACCAATGCTGCCTAGCGCCACAATTGAAATGTAGAGAAGAAAGAGATGATGATGACCGGCATGATGATGATGATAAGGGTGATGACGATGACCGCCATGACGATGATACGGGTGATGACGACGACCGTGATGATGAGATGATGACGGCGATGATAACTATCATCATAGCACCCTTTGCATTGCCAATGCTGCCCCGTAAGAGATGATGATGGGCGTTCAGATACTGACGATAAGGATGAGGACTGTCAGAACAACTCGTCGTATCCTGCGCACTACCAATGCTGCCTAACGCCACACTTGAAATTTAGAGAAGTGACAATCATGGTGATGAAAGGTGGTGATGAGATGATGATGCTCGCGCTGATAATGTAAGGAAGAAGACTGTGATGATAACTATCATCGTAGGTTTCTCTGCAAAAGCCAACGGTGTGTAACGCCACACTTGTAAAGAAGAAAGAGATGATGATGACCGCCATGATGATGAAGGGTCATGATGACCATCATGATGATGATAAGGGTAATGATGATGACAATCGTGCTGATGATGATGATGATAAGGGCAATGACTGCGATGACATTCATCATGATGGTGTTAAGCATCCTCTGAGTTAGCGGCGCTGCCTAAGAACAGATGATGATGATCATGCTGGTGACAACTATCATCGTAGCACCCTCTGCCTTACCAATGCTCCCTAACGCCACACATGATTTTTTTTAGAAGAAAGGAGTGATTATGACCGTCATGATGATGATACGGGTGAGGATGATGACAAGCATGATGATGATGAGAAGGGTGACGACTGTGATGACAATCATCATTTGGGGGAGACGTAACTAGCGTTGTAGCCTCCTGTGCATTACCAATGTTGCCTAACGACACACTTGAAGTTTATAGAGGAGAGAGATGATGATGACCATCACGATGATGAAGAGTGATGGCGACCATCATGATGATGATGACAATCATGATGATGGTGATGACTGTGACGACAATCATCATGATGGTGATATGGATGACGACTGCGATGATAACTATGATCGTAGCACCCTCTGCGTTGCCAATGCTGCATAAATCATACCAATGCTGCCTAACGCCACACCTGAAAGGTGTAGCAGAAAGAGGTGATTGATGACCGCCATGAGGGTGGTAAAGGTGATGGCGAGGACTACGGGGAGGATAAGGATGATGACTGTGATGATGGTAAGGATGAAGACTGTGACAACAACTCTCGTCGTAACACCCTCTGCGTTACCAATGCTGCCTCAGAAGAGATGACGATGATGATCGTGAGGACAAGGAAGGTAAACATGAGGACTTTCATGAGAACTAGCACGTAGCCCTCTGCATTACCAATGGTGCCTTGGTGCGATGATGATGACAATCATGATGACGATGAGAAGGGTAATTGGAGATGATGATGATCATGCTGATTATGACGATGAGGAAGAGAGCTGTTCACTATCGTCGTAGCGCCCTCTGCGTTACCCATGCCACCGAACGCCACACTTGAAAGGTATAGCAGAAAGAGATGATGACGACCACCATGATGATGATGATAATCAGCGTGATGATGACCGCCATTGACAAAGTTCATGATGGTGATTCATGATGATGATGATGATCATGATGATCAGGATGATGACTGTGATGATGATAAGGATGAAGACTGTGACGACAACTATCTTCGTAGCGTCCTCTGCATTACCAATAGTGCCTTAGGCCACAGTTGGAAGAAAGAAACGATGATGACATCATGCTGAAGATGATCAGGGTAATGGTGCCCTCCATGCTGACGATGCCAAGGGGGATGATGATGGCAATCATGAACAAGGGTGATACTGGGATGACGATCATCATGAGGTTGATAAGGATGATGACTGTGTTGATAACTATCATCGTAGCATCCTCTGCATTACCCATCCAGCCTTTTCCCAGCTGCTCTTGTGGCGCGTTTCTGAGACAGTGAGCCGTGTGTTGTCAGACGAAGCCACACGTTGGCTAACGGTAAATAGGACGTAACATACTGCGCGGGAGCAAAACAAAATGAGTGAGCCTAACCTTGAATCTTTCCTGACCCTTGTCATCTTGCCGGGCCGCTACTCGCTCCCATCATCATGATGATGATTAGCTATCATCATAGCATCCTCTGCGTCACCAATGGTGCCTAACGCCACGCTTGGAGTGTGAAGAAGAATAACAATAAGTAAGAGAGGGCGACAGACAAGTGCCTAACACCACCCTCTGTTGGTACAACCCATGGGGAGTGAAGAAGAAGCCTGACAGGTTTTACGCGTCAGCGAATCACTTCTCGAATTGTTTGGCAGCGGACGATCATGATAACCACAACAATGATGACGACATCTGGGCCCTTGCATTGCAAGTCGGGTCTTGACTTGGTTGATGATGATGGTGATGGTGATGACTATGATCCTAGCACGCCTTGCATCGCAAGTGGCGCAATCAAACGATGATGATAACTACAATGATGATGGTAACTATGGTGATGATGATGATGATGATGGTGATGATGATGAATGACATTCACGACGCATTGCAAGCCGCGCCTGATATCGATTTCTTACACATCTTGCGGAATTTGAAGTTATGTTGATGATGATAACGATTGTGAGGACCCCAGCAGGAATGATTATAATTATGACCACCAACCTTCCCGTGCGCCTTGCCCTTGCAGACCAGGGGTCGGCGGATTAGTGCTGTCATTGTTAGCATTATTGTCATTATAATTATTGTTATTATTATCAGCCCTCCCTACTTTCTACTTTTATTGTCGTTTTCATGCCACAGATCCTCCCGCCTGGCAGCCTGCCAACAGGACGAAGTCTTTCTTCACCTTGGCTCCAGCAGCATGAAACTCAACGCTCCGGTGGTGCTGCCACTCGCATTGCAATCCGGGCTCAGGGGGAAGACTGGTCACGTGCTTAATGCGACCCATGTGACAAGCCATGGGGAGGAACCCAAATAGGCCCTAACGACCTTAATCCCCAGCCCCATGGGACAAAACATCTGAAGGGTGCGGATGTGGGCTATATCACAAGATCAGCAACGTTCAGTGTTGGCAGGGTGCACCTGTTTCACAGCCGAACTCTTTCGGGGTTGCTCTCATGTCAAGCACTTGAACGCAAAGATGATGTGAGCCGCAGTCGACAAATATTTAGAATATATATATATATATATATATATGTTTTTTCCCGCTGCTCATAAGAGTGCGCTGACGAACAGAATGCTTGAAGATAGTCATGACACTATCTTCTTTGGATTGAGGAGATATACCAAATTCGGGCTGCTCATAGTGGGCTTGCAAACACGATAGTCTGTGACTGTTCTTGCCTTATTCAGTATAATATTTGTCATCCATGGTGTGGAAGGAACTATCGAGAGGCTTGCCCGGCTTCCTTGAAGTGTGTTGGCAGTAGGTGTTTTCGTGTCTCAAGCTGTTTCTTTTTGGAACGACTTACTGATTGGTGGGCCAGCCACAAATTCGATCCTGCTGTTGATTTGAGACCTCCCTTCCAGCAACCACTCGATGTTGGGAGAGTAAACTTTCAGCTCTCAATGGTCTAGAAATGTTGATTTCCATCGCATGGCACATGCTGCGTACCTGAAGTGGGTTCTTTAGTTCACGTGGCATGAGGCCAGTGAGAGTGCTCTTTGCATTGTACTTGTTGAGTATTGCTGCCGCATGGGCCTCCCTTGCATAAGCCCCGCAAGCTTTGGTTTTGCCGGTGACCGTCAAGCTGCCCAACTCAATCAAGAGATGCCGCTACGCGACTGGAGTATGAGCGATGGCTTTGCCCCGTCTAAGGAACCCATGGGTCACAGGCGTTGGGCCGGCCGGTGGTTTCTTCGTACCTGCGTGCTTGAGCGCTTCACCAGATCCTTCTTGGGTTGACATCGGAAGTCTCGCACAGATAATTTCCGGGCCGTCTAGAGCCACAATTCTGTTCACAGCCTTACCGTGGAATTTTGTCGGGGGTACACCTCCCCTCACTGAAAATCCTTGGCCCTCAGGATGTTGCGCCGCACCCGTAGGTTTCACATCATACAACTTGTTGAGCGTTATCAAGAAATGGAAGGGGCCAACTAGCTGCATCCTGTACATCCACCTTGCGTGCCCTCAAGCTTCCGGGTGTTCTTGCACATGCTTTGCGAAGCTTGGGTTTCCTGGCAACAGCCCAACGTGCAATCTGGCATGTGACGCTCAACCATTGCGCTCAACCGTGGGACAAGCGCTCAGATGTTGCTGAGCTCACTCGAATCCAGCGCTGGGAATGGCGTTGTCGCCTTTGCCAGGCGACGGCACGGTATCTACCACACAGGCAGAGGCCAGATTCTTTTCTGGTCGACGGTTGCAGCGGAGGTCTGATGTGCATGCCTATGATAAGGAGTACTTATCAACCAAATATAAAATTGAGCACGTGGAGTGACACTTGCGTTTGGTGGGGCAGACTCTTGGAAAGAGTCAACGGGCAGCAAGGTGGCAGCAAGACTATTTAGGAGTTTGTTGGGCTCTTGTTGTAATTTTGCTGGCAACAACGATTAGCTCACAGAAACATGGTCTTTGTGGGGACCTTCCATCAAGAAACTCAGCAACACACACCAGTGTCAAGCTTGTTTATGACACAAGCCCGTGCGTCAGGCCGCGGTCATACCAACAGGCGGGCATTGGCATTGCTTGGTTTTACAGGGATGTGATATGCTGCAACCTTGCCGCCGTTTAGCCGATCAATGTGAAGCTGCGTAGTCTTCAGCATAGAGAGCTGCTTTCATACGCTTTCAGTACTGGTATATTGGGGCAAAGTAAGAAGCCACATCAATCATTGTGCCAGGCATGCCTTCGGTGACAGAAGAGCCAATGAAGGAACACGGTGATGGGTCGCAGGCAGGACATCGGTTTCGCACAAGCCGGCAAACAACCCAACACCGGAAAGTCGTGTTTGTTCCTTGTTTGGGGCCGTTGCTTGTGTCACTGTTTTGTGGGCAGGTTTTGTTTTTGTAAAAAACGCGTTGCCACACTCCACTTGAAGGCTTCATCAGGCATAATTTTCAGCTGAGCTTGCGACTGGACCTTGAAGACTTTAGGATCTCTTGCTGGCATTGAGCCGCAAGCCACTCCGTTGATGACAACTTTAGACGCAGAGATACACAGGCGCACGGACAGACTGACACAGACACGTACACACACACACACCCCACACACAAACACGCACCCCGCACCCCGCCCGCATGCACGCCCGCCCGCCCACCCACCCACCAAGGCACGCAAGCACGCTCGTGCGCACGCGCGCAGACGCAGATGCACACGCAGACAAAGACACATACACACACACAGCCACCCACGGACACGCTGCGACACAAACAGACACGCACACAAGCACTTCGGCACGCACACACACACAGGCGCAGACACATAGAGACACATGCGCACACACACACACACGCAGAGACGCGCACACACGGAGACACTCACAGAAACACACAGAGCCACATACGCAGACAGACACACACGCGCACGTAGCACAGACACTCCAGCACGCACAAAGACACACACACACACACTTGCAAGCACAGACAGGCGGGCAGGCAGGCAGGCAGGCTGGCAGGCAGGCAGCCGTTCGTGTAGATTTATTGTTGTCCATTCTATTTCCGTGACGTCCCCTGGAAGCATTTAGATCGACTTGTTACAGGACCTACTGCCTCGCGTGGCTGACCATACTGCCAAAGTTGCAGAGGCGCCACTCAGTGTTCCATGCAAAGCTTGGCTCCTGCGTTGCGGAAGAGTTGTTCGTAGTATCATTGATCAGTTCTCCAAAAAAGCCAGACGCACCACTAGTGGGCAATCAGGGATTTCAGACGAGGCTGCGCTACTGGCTCAGCTTCTTGCGGCGGAGCGTGTAGCAACCGCAAGGGTCACGTTGCCTTGCCTGGAAGGTCAGCAGCACTCCAGGCTGGGAGTTTGTCGATTTTTTTGGGGAGCGCAGAGTAGGTGTTTTGCCGTCAATGATCCGACGGGAGTCCTGGATGAGGTTGTGACGTTCATGCTAAAAACGCTTCATGGGTTGCCAATGACCAGAATCATCTAAGATTTGGATGGATTTGGGTATGGGTCAAAATAAGGCCACCAGAAGACCGCAGGATTTAGTCTTTGGTTCCATTTACCGGGGTTCCATTTTGGGTACGAATTTCTGACCCACACCCATTTCGTGCAACGTGTGCGAGGGCCAACTCGGCCAGCGATGCCAGGGCTCCGCGGCAAAGAATCTTTGGCCACGCCGGCACCAGCGCTACGCTCAGATGGGACTTGCTCGATTCCGCATCAGTCTATATACCTGCTTAGATGGGGGGCTTTGCCAAGGCCACGCTTCTTGCGCCATCATTTTTAGAATCGTAGAGGCCGGCCAACAAATGAAGCATGTTTGAAGCTGGGCGAATACATTAGCGCCACGCTTGCTTCAAAGCACAGGGCTTCATCAATTGATGCTTCCTGCCAAATGCAAGTCGGTATCACACAACTTCGGCCACGCTTCAAGTTTGCTAGTTTTGTCGGTCAAGAATGCTGAACCCTGTTGGGACACTCGTCTTGACACCAAGTAGGGGTCCTGAGGCCTTGTTGGTCACCTTTGATTGCAGTCAGATTTGAACACGTCGACAGTCCAACAGGTCTGAAACTGAACACGCATCACATTTTGGGAGAGTCCGCAAGGAACATGCTTTTCAATGCCACAAGCCACTGGCGTTCTTTACGCGAAAACAACATGGCAACTCATTGCAAACCAGTGCCCAGGAGCCTCGGCCTACGATTCCCTCGCACCAGGCGCGCAAGCAAGGTGTGAAGCTCGCGTTGCGGTCAGATTGCTCGTGCTCTCGATGAAGAACACCCACGCAGCACTCTGAAGAGCTGGCTGGCAGATGTTCTTTGCTAGTTGTTCGGTTTCCTG
>CAUJNA010001813.1:409024-509024 GCA_963377175.1 Effrenium voratum
TTGTTTTCCCCGCCAGTTTGTGGACACTAGTGTGAAACGACTCCCCTGCTGTGCTATGCTGCTGCACGGCTTTCGAGCTGAGTCCGCGGAAGTGCACTTTGTCTACTGATTTGGAACTGAAAAGTTCGCACTTGCGAACAGGCGCTGCGCAAGTTTTCTTCGGGTGCTACTTTCGTGCTGGAAAGTTCCAATTTGCCGGGACTGCGGCAGTGTCCTTTTTGCACTAACTATTTGTGCAATGATTGTTGTGAAGATGGCCCCGCGAAGGCTCCGCGATGGAGGTCGCAAAGTTGCTTTTCCCGCGTGAATGGAGTTTCTGGGAACAAGGGATTTCAGACAACCGCCATTTTGAAGCCATTCCATGACGTGAATATTAGTGGAGAAGGAAAGGCACAGCACAATTTTCTTTCATCACGAGATCACACACACAACAGACAGATTAGAGTTACTGCTTTGGGTTGCCATCCAGCAACCAGGTGCCATGTTTGGGTTGGCAGGCTACTCCAAGACTAAGCACCTATGTGAGTGAGAGCCAGAAAGGTGGGTGATAGTTAGGTCCTGAATGGTGATGACTCCAAACTAAATCAATGGAAAGCCATGTTCCATCATCCACCTTCCCATGCTCTTTGTCGCTTCCTGTCCTACAATCCGCCGGCTGGTGACAACAGCCATCGCCTATTCATCAATCTTCCTGAATTAATGAGTTGCAAGGTGTTGGAATCCTGCACGCTCATGATCCAATCCGATTACTGCATGATTGTTAGAACATGAGCTGCGTGCTCGTACCTGATTTGGTTTGCAATGCCTCTTTTTTTTGCACATGGCCCATACTACCTTGCGCAGTGTGTTGCCGATGTTTGCATGTCATCACATCGCGCCTGCAGCTTCTCAAACATGCGGGTTGTTGCAGGGATTTTGATCCGACAGCCCATCAGGCCCCGAGCGATGCTAACAATTGGATACTATGGGCGTTGCAGTGCCCGGCTGAGACTTCCTGATTGTCTCACTGCTTGAATGTTGCATGTAGGACGCCGACGAGTTGGGGCAAGCCCACCCCCTCGAAAATGGAATAGGAGGGGTGTGTGTGTGTGAGGTAGGTGTTGGCGCCCTCAAAGGTGTTTGTGCAGACTCTTGGCAAAGTCGGGGATGTTAGCAGCCGTGTTCCTTGAGGCCTGCACTGCTGCTCCTGGTGGTGCTTGCTGCAGTACTATCTACACGAGGCTTTGGGCTTTGAAGCCGGCAATGCCCCGCTGAGAGCCAATGATGTGCCACATGCCAGCCATTTGAAGCAGCGAAGACCGAGCAGAAATTCACTTTAGCGACATGCTTGCTTCGGAGCATGTGCTGCGATTCTTGCCTCCCAGGTCTTCAGGCTAGAAGGCTGAGCCATAGCCATTGCGCCGTGCAGGCGCAAGTGAGGAAAGCGACGATGACGACTCGCCGGGAACCCAACGGGTCTCGCACTGGTTTCAGGCCTGCTCAAGCGCGCTTCGCAAATACGCCTCACTCCAGTACTGTGTGAATTCCCATTTGCAGAAGACCAGCTTGCCAGAGTTTGCTTCGGCTCCATGTTCAAAGTTCTTTGAACCTTGGCCAGATCAGTGAACAATTGACCGCAATATGGTCGGCAAACAGGACACCTAAGAATATTCAAAGAACGGTGGCTAGGTATTCAAGCAATTCGGGCCATCCTGAGGAAACACCTGCCCATGGAGCTTCTGGAGGCCACGTTTCTCGGTGAAACAAGACAAATAATGAAGAGTTGACTGGCCGGTAAGGCGTTCCAACGGTTTTGGTCGCCAGCTATGTGCCTAAAGCTTACCTGAATGGTGTGTCGCTGGTTGCGGCCTATGCTGAGTTTTGTTCTTACCATCCGGTTTTCTCGTAGAGATCGGTGCAGTGCCTGGTTCCATGGGTGTAGGAGTTTCAGTGGTGCCTCCGTGCCAGGAAGAGGAACTCCCAACCTGGGAGTACATGTACCCAGGAGCCAGACGCCTCAGTCTTTGCGGTTTGGTGGTCGTGTCAACAGAACACCGCACGGATTCTATGCGGGTGTGATGAATGCAGCATGCGCCTCAAAAAGAAAACAAACAGGGATATCATGGGATATCCTTGTCTGTTTATTTTTTGATGCGGTACCCTATGAATGCGCCGTGGCGATACCTGCATGGACCTTCATTCTCAGCGGCCAGCCAGATGCCGTGCAAACAGCTCTTCTTCTTCTGCCGAGCTTTCTGGCTCTTCTGCACGCGGGGTTTGATGCCTTGCGCGGTGCAGCCATTGGCTTAAGTCCATTTTAGAGTTCCGGCATAGGGTCATGTTGAGCCTGGCAGCTCGGAAGTTCCATGAAAGCGGGGCCTGGAGAACGCGCGTGGCCTCTCAAAGCAATCAGATGCTTGCCTTCACTTGAGCTGTGCGTTTTGCAAATAGCTTGCAGTGAATAGTGGCAGCCCAAATCTCTAGGGGACCACTTCTGCATTCTTTCCAGGGATCCTTCTTCCCAGAAAACCATCAGAACCCCAGGGGAAACATCTGGTATTCAACAATAACCATGGTTGAAAAGAATGGACACGGAATCAACCCCTAGACTTATGCTGGTTTTCCGCCAGCGCGGATCCGGAATCAACCCCTAGAAAATCGGCGTATCACAAAATTCCGCCGAGTTTCCCAAAGTGCAGCCAGGGATGTCTCAAGGAGGCCACGGCTCTTTGGACTCGTCGGACCTGAAGATCAGTTTGAAGTGTTCGAGGCGTGGAGTTTTCCTGGGACTTGCCGAGTCACCACGGTTGCGTTGGAGCAAACACCGGCGTGGAATGCATCTTGATATGTTCTATAGTGCTAGGATACCATGATTGTTTGCCTTGTGTTGTTTCATGTTGTTTCATCGTGTGTATGTTTGTTGCTTGTGTGTTTGCTTGTTTGTTTGTTTGGTTGTTTGTTTGTTTGTTTGTTTGTTTGTTTGTTTTCTTTCTCTTTGCAGTATTTATTCTTTCCTCACTTGCACTATTTATGTATTTATATCGTTATTTGTTCTTGATTGTTGGTTAGTTCAGAAGTTGTTCAGCTTGTTCCTTGGTTGCTCGTTTGGCTGGTTGGTTGGTTGGTTGGTTGGCTGGTAGGTCGGTCGGTTGGTTGGTTTGTCTGTTTGTTTGCTAGTTGGTTGGTTTGCTATGTGTCTATGTCCGTTTTTCTCTGCTTGTTTGTGTGTGTGTGTTTGCTGTTTGTTGCTTCCTTTCTTGGCTCTTGTCTTGTTACTTGTCGATGTTCTTGTTATTGTTATAGTTCTTGCCCTTCTTCTAGTGTGTTCTTGTCGTCGTTGTTCTTGTTTTTCTCTTCTTCTTGTTGTTGTTGTTGTTGTTGTCCTTGTTCTTGTTATTGGCCTGTCTTTGGTGTGTCCATCAAGTCCAAGGCAGCACAGTTCTTCAGCACAGAGTTCTAATTTTCATAGGAGGAAACGCCGACTGAGTGGCCATCAAGCATGTCAGGACTTTATGGGAAAGGTCGAGATGTACCCTGAGCAGCTGCTGGGTTTCAAAAATCCGCAAGGATTGCGGGAGGGCAGACGATTCCTGAAAGGCGGGCTCATTTTTTTGGGTTGCTACGTTCGCTTATTAGTGTCATGAAGGCAAATTTCGGCAACCTGCCTGCTGTTTTCGTAGTTTAAGGCTCAACCTGCCAGAGGCCTGCACTGACAGGGTGTTAACTATTTCGTTGGTCCTGCTGGGCATAAGGGGCGCCTTCTTACCGCAGTGGCCGTTTCGGTTGAGGGGACTTGCCTCAAGCTCCATTGGGGTTTCCTCTCGAATCCCACTGTGCACCCTTTCAAGGGCAGCTTTCGAGTTCATATATGCAACCCGCCAATCATATCGCCACAACATGATTATGTCTTCCCCAAGCCGCCTAAATAAACAGGTGCCTTGTCACTGACAGGCTTTTCTAAACAGGCAGTAGGAAGCAGTGCAAAGACATATGGCAACAGGCAGGATTGCGGCCACTAGGCCATGCCCTGCTGCAAGGCCAATGTGTTTCATTAGCAGAAATCGACACCGTTGATACCATTTGCCGAAAGAACAACATATATTTTCGCGAAACAGGTGCCAACGGATCTTGATAAACCGTGGTGTGACGCCCATTTGAGCCGCAGTGTGAAGTACGCCAAATGTGAGAGGCATAGCAGCCAATGTGCAGAGTATACATTGATGGCAATGAAGAGCTACGTAGGGCCCGCAGCATCCTTTGCTTGCTGTTGGCTTTGGGTTTCTTGTCCGAGAAGCATGCTCATCAGAGAGCAGTCTAGTGCGTCCAAAGTGCCGATTGTATCGCATCACAAGGCACTTTGCAAATTGTCGTGAAAGGACGAGCAGTAAAGGGTTTATGTGCAAGACGGCTTTACAGAAGAGCGGATTACAAGTGTCTAGCATGGAAGTCGAGACGACGCGATGACACGCGATGACACGCGATCCTTGTTCCCACAAAAGATGCAGCAACGTTTCAGCCATGTCTTCCTTTTGCATGCATGCATGAAGTGTGTCTCCATCTATAAGTAGCTTTAGCCTTCTTTCCAAGAACACGTAACAGCGGGATGCACAGATAGTAATACTGTATATGTTGTTCAGGCATGCCGGTAGCAGGTCAGCACACAAGCACCCGAAATGCAGGGAGTCCGAAGCTTGTCATGCAAAGCTGTGCGTGTTTCTGATTTTTCCTGCTGGAAGAGTTGACAAGTTTCTTCATGGATCCTGCCTCTGGATGATACTGGGGTTGATGAATAAGTGACCATGGGTAACTTCTACCGTTTAGTGGGGAAAGTCATCGTTTTTGGTGGTTTCCTTGATGGTCATCCCATGCAAAAGATTTGTTGATCAAACCCCATATCCCATGCTATTCCTTTCCAGGAGTTGTTCTTGCGAGGTTCAGTAGAGCTTCATGTACTTGAACCCACATGGCAAGAGAATGGAAGATGTTTTTCCAATCAGTGCTGCCACTCGGTATTCTCCGAGGTTTGAGAAGTTGATTGAATTCCGCCGAGCAGATCTCGATCAATCAGAGGCTACGAAGGATGTCATAGAAACCATGAGTCCGATGGCGGATGATGGCACACCTGAGGTTCATGAGTCTAAGTCCTGCGCGGGGTCTCTCATGTCTCTCCACAATATGCGGTATTGCCAGCGACGGCTAGTTTGTTTGTAATAGGGACCAGGCGCTGAGAAGCAAAGGACACTCGCAGGAATACAACTGCTCTTGTGTGTTATGTGTCTATGCCGAGATATTTGCAGTGCTTCCAGATGAACAACTTGGCCTTCAATGTGTGACCACTGAATCGGTGAGTGTATTGTGCTCATCATGCAATGCTTGATTTTTGCTTTGTGCATTTGCACCTGGTGAGCGTTGATCCGCGAGTGCCACAATTGGCAGCTCTGGCCTCATGAGGCTTGAGCAGTGTGACTTCACGCAGCGCAGCACTGTATTTTTGTTACTTGCTCCACCTGTAGCACATGTTTCAAGTTTCAAGGATGAGCAGGCAGACTGGCAGATTGTTGTGTGCCCAGCTTGGACCAGGCCTCGGCCCGTGAAGCGCGGCTACATGCGGCTACGCATTTGGAGGATTTGTCCTCTAAGTTTCCCACTGGGCACACGGGAATTGTTTTTCAGTACCTGGACAACTTTGGCCTCGGTGAAGCCAGTCATGCCTATCACTTCCACATCCGTGCGTACTTTGTAAGTGGCAGCAGCCTTTCGTGGCTACAACACGTCAAGCAGCTGCATTGCCACATGCACGCCGAAAGCAGAGAAAGCATTCGAATATGTTTAAAGTGAGAGCTTGCGATCAGCTCGACCCACTGACCCTGGTTTTCCATCTCGGGGCAAAGTGATGCAGTTCCATGCTTCGAAGCGGCCGGGAACAGCTCAGACTTTTCCCTGGATGCTTGCCTGGTTTGCGAGAGTAATCTAGCACATTCCATCGCTCAGGATTGCGAGAGATGCTTCGCCTGCCAGCGACTGCTGCTGGCTGGCAAGCCTTGTAAGTTGTTTTGGCATGTTTTGGCTGCGAAGGCGCCGGAAGCGGCAAGCCAAGCAGCATTTGCTGTCTCCAGCAGGACCTGTGCCAGAGCATCCGAAATGTCGAAGTGCGCATCTGGATTGCTTGTTCTGGATGCAATATGTGTTGAGACTTTTCTCAGCATGGTGCAGACCGATTTAAAAAACTTTCACGCTAAGTGGGCATTAGCTAGTACCAGCGTGCAACGGACAAAGCTTGCCGGTAGATCATAGATGTTCCAATGCTCGCAGCAAATTCCAAGCCAAGGACATGCGTGAAAGAAAGCGGCGCAGTCCATTGTTGAGATCAAGTCGCATCAGCTTGGGAGGAATATCAAACAGCATGTTCCCAGCGGCACCGGGCATGATTTCTCCAAACGAGTGCGGTGTATTGGTGCCAAAGCAAAGCGCTACCTCACCGATGCCCCTGCTTCAGTGACCTCACCCAAACACTTGAATTGGTGTAGTGACATTGTGTCGGTACAGACACTGCATACGCAACATGCATTGCAGTAGTGCGACAAACATGGCATTCACGGATTTTACTGCATAGACTGAGCGGGTCACATGCGCTACAGAAACTACAGACAGAACACTTTGCACATGCAGACACACACACACACACCGCATATATGCATAGATACACACACACACACCACATGCACTGCACTCATTCCACATGTGATATGAGTCAAATGAATATGTTTGCCCATGCGAAATGCTTACAAAGGTGGGGAAGCCTGTACCCAGCAAGTAGTGTGAACATACTTGTGATTGCGTGAGAAATATCGCCAGCCAAGTACTGCAAATGTGGCTCAGAGAGCAGAAAGGTGTTTGACCAAGACTCTGGGCCGTTTGCAGAGCTTTGGTGTTTGTGTCAAGTTTGCAGCAGGTTTGAGCGGCGGTTCAGGCTCTTTTGATGATTGCCCACCCAAACATGTTGCAAGCATCAGTGACAGCATCAGCGTAGATTGTTTGCACGGTGCCGACATGCGATAGCCTTTTGGGGTGTGTTGCAGGCTCAATCCCTGCGGGCGTCGCTTTGTTGCTGTCACACAGGTTGATGATCTCGGTTTGTGACTTGAGGTTGATCATGTCAAATCCAGACATGAACACACCAATATGATCCTGACATCATGTTGTTCACCATTTCATAGAGACAGTCACGTTGGCCAGGCTTTCAGCAAGCGTTGGTTGGTATGTGTGCTGCTTCAATTTTGTTTCACGTAGCACCCATCGCATACGGCATCCGAACGTGGTGGTTCTTAGGCGGACAAAGTGCCGCCGCAGATGGCGAAGGGTGCGCCATGGGTGCCAGAAGCACGCGCCAAGCGCCGGCGCGGCAGGCCTTTCAAGTTTCAGCAGGCGCGCTCGCGCAGCTTCCATGAGAGAGCACGCACATGGCGCCGAGTTCTGGAAGAGGGCTTTGACATAGCGCAACCTAGACGTATTAGGTTGCATTTGAACATGTTGCACGGGGCAATGAGAGTGGTTGCGATCGATATGGACAGCATCCCTTGATTAGTTCTTTTGCAGAGGTTTCTTTAGAGAAATGAGTCAAATGGTTCGCATTATTTGCGTGGGCGGGAGGAGCATCAAACTCCCGGGCCCGCTTTAGGGGAACGCAAAGGAGGTCATTTGAACAACCAGGGGGAGCGTACAAGGGTTCTGGCAAACGGGTTCCAGCTTGCACCAGCGGACAACCATGTGTGTTGCGCATCCAAAAGCAAAAACCCTTTCATTTATTGGCAGAGCCCATTCTAAATGGTCACCCAGAAAGGGTGGCTTAGTGCAGTTAGGTCCCATGAGGTCCCGCATGGGTTGGAGAAGCCGCTAGGGCGCCTGGGCCGCTGCGCCTCGCCTGGGAGCCTTTCAGGGGGTGCTGCTAGTCATCACGGAGCAGCAGGCCATGCAGGCGCATTCCGCCAGCTGCGGTGTGTCCGTTGATTTTGAGAGTTGAAAATGGAGGTGCTCCTTTTGGTTTCCTCAAAAGCACAGAAGGTGTTCCGTTGGATTTTTTTGGGGTTTAGCCGAAACCACAAGGTTTTCCTTTTGATTTCATTTTGGTTTCCTTTTGGTTTCCATTTAAACCAAGGTGAAGAGGGTACCCTCCAAAACACAGACTCCCGCAGACCCACAAAGACGCACACAGACACAGACACACAGGCGCGCACTCACACAGATAGCCTCAAAGCCCCCCAAGGAGGGGAGAAAAGAATTGGAGTAGGCGCAGGGGAAGCCCGGCCGTCAATGACACAATCAGCTTCACCTTCGCTTCTTTGACAGGGGCAACATGAAACAGTTGTAAGGGAGGTGAACACCAGCAGATGCGCGGGGGTGATCAGTCATCCTGGAACCATCATGATTCTGTGTGGCCAAGGGCTGCCCAACGAAGCCCGACAGAGGGAAAAGGACAGCCCAAAATCAAACTCAATAGCGAAAACAGGTCTTCCTGCGCTTGGCCCTGCTGCGGGAGACTGCTGCGTGCTCTACTTGCTCTCTACTTCGTGCAGTTCTCGTCCACTTGAGTGATCTTGAGTGGCTCTCAAAATAGATCAAGATCCTGTTACCCTCGTAGCGCTCCTTCGCCGAGCTTTCGCGAAGCTTTCGCGCGTGCGGGGTCTTGTTTTGCATCAGGACTTTTGCGGCGGCCATGGCGCGTCTTCTCCGTCTTCGTTTTCCTCCTCTTCCCTCTGGGGCGTTTGGGGCCCCCTTCGTGTTGTTGGTTTTGGCCCCTTTGCGGAATGGCTTCCTGCTCTTCTGGCTCTCTGACACTTTGTGTTCCTTGACTTCTTCGCCTTTCCATCCTGCACCTCGACTTCACCTCTCGCTGGTGCGTGTTCCTCCACCACACCCCTTTGCGGGATGGCTTCTTCGTCTTCAGCCCATCGTCTTCGCGGCGACCATCGTCTACAAGGAGTAGGTCTTCTTTGTTTGACTTGTTTGTTGGAACCGGCCTCCCACAACGCACTCAGCTTCACTTTCGCTACTTTTAGCAAGGGCAACGCGAAGCAAACTGCGGTAGGGGGGGGGGGGGAAAGGCCATTTGTTGAACATTAGAAGGTGCACCGGGGTGATCAGTCCTGGCTTCCTCAAGAAGATTCGGTGGGCAGAGCCTTGTAAGTCCCCCTGCTACAAACATGATGGCTCGAGAGCAAATCTGGAGCGCGGCGCGCACACGCGAAGCACACGAACACGCGCATCACAGCCAAGCTTTGGAGGTCTTGCGCAGATAGATGCCGTCGTGCTTTCAAGGAGGGTTCCAGAGGTTCCAGGGCGTCATGGCGGGGCTGTTGGGGATACCACCTGTTTTTTTGATGACTGTGGCTTGTTGAGACGTGTTGACTGTCTTTGACTCAGTTTGATGGCATGACCTGTTAATTTACCTGGACAACCGTGCGTGTATGAATCTTCCAGCATTGTCAAGGGTATGCCTTGGTGTCCGCCGTTAGCTGACATGATACATATGTATGAGGTGTTAGCCATCACTACGTGTGAAGAAGTGGGCATCTCAATGCCAGGAGTCAAGCTGGCCACGCCACTGAACAAGCGCCTACAGTTGAGCAGGGTCAGTCCTGCTTTAAACGCCACAATGTTCTGGAAGCTTCCCCAGGTTCTGGAGTGCTGAGACTAGGGATCGATCCCGCGCCCCTGTCAAGGCGCTGCTGCATGTCGGCGAACCCGTGCCTGAGCTGCAGGCCTTTCTCGGCCCAGATTCCAACTCCACCCATCGCCAGCCGCCTCGAGTCAAAGGTCAAAGATAGAAGGAACCTAAATTTCTATGCGTTCTTGGCTTGGTGAGCTTGACTGGGACTCGACAGCCCACTCTCGTGCTTCCGAGAACTCTTCGACTCGGTGAATCGAGGTTGGATGGCGATCAGCAATGTTTTCAATCGAGATTCGCGAAAAAACAGTCATCGGTTTACAGGAGGCATCGGTACACACACCCCTTCTGGAAAAGAGTGCAATTGCAGCAAGTTGCAGGAAGAAGCACTGAAAAGGAGAACACGCGCGCTTCCCAACAATCACCAACGACTTAAGATACAAAGCGAAGACAGACCGAAACTTTGTCATGGTTCCTCACAACGAACTCACCGAAATTAAGTAGACCAACGCACGCATGATCCAACCACGCTCCAACGCACACGCATTTGCACGCCTTTGCATGACGATGCATTAGGTATTCCAGAGCAAGCCCAAGATTTGGGAGCCTCAACCATGAGATCTGCGAAAATGAGGATGGGCACACCATTTTCTTTTTGTTAATTCAAAGTCTGAGGCTGTCTAAGATTCACACCCCAGTTTTACAATTTTTACAATTTTTACCATCCCCACCATCCCCACCATCCCCACCACCCCCCACCCCCCGCAAACCCCCACCATCCCCCCCAACATCCCCGCCATCCCCACCCCGGCGCATCCTGAGGACCCACAGCGCCGGCCTGCAGCTCTGCTGGCAGTGCCTTGCCCACTGAGCCGTGCGCACTTGCTGCGGCCGGCTGTGCAGCAGGACAGCCGAGTCCGGTGAAGCCTCAGGTTACGAGTGAGGCCTCGTCTTTTGTTTTGAAGGACACCCACGTGGGGTTAGTCTTAAGAGGAAACCAAAAGGACAACAAGGCTTGTAGTGTTTGTTGGTTTTAGTAGGGTTTTTTTTTAAGGACAACAAGTACTGTAGTTTTGGGGGGCCCCTAGACAAACCCGGTATCACACACATTCTCATCAGCAGTTCTGGTGCTGACCAATGTGATGTTTCGCTGTAGGAAACAAATCGATGGAGCTGTATGGGAAGCTTGGAGATGGAGTGTTTGCCACATTGACATTGCTGGAAGGCAGTCAGCAAGCTGATCATGCTTCTTTTCATAGCAAAACACGTGAGCATGTCGCTACCAGTATTGAACAATCAGGCTATGGCCTGGTGCAGAGACTCAGAGAATCTGGCATTGCAGGGTTGGTGACGGGGATGTGGTGGCTGTCGAGTATTGCGTAGTGTGTTGGAGGCCGGCTGCAGCAACTACTGGTAGGCCACATGAGTTGTGCAACAAAGGCCTTCGTAACGAAAAAGCGCCAAGTTGAAGGGGCTCGTAACATACTTAGGTTCGAGCCATTGCACTGGTTTCAGTGTCCTGATTGACCAGGTCCATCGACATCGGACACCCCCCCCTTTCACCAGCCGTCCCATGACGACAGCGTGCAGCGATGCAGGCACTTCCGCCGGGCTTCTCTGGGGATGTGCGGGTGGAGCTGATGCGCAGCACTGTGGAGATGTTGGGTTGTGCCCTGGCGAAGTCAAGTCGTGACTTGGGGGCAGGGGGACCAAGAGTTCCACGGCAAGATCGCGCGTCATCTAGGTCGACCGGGAGGGCTGGCAAGCAGGGTGCCCCAGCCATTCTTGAAATAAGGCTCTGACTCGCGAAGGAGCCCTAAGTCTTGGCACATGTTTGAGTTGACCCCGCAACTGCGAGGAGCACGGAGTAAGGTGGTAGCGAGAATCCAGGAGATGTCCTCGGACAGTTTCGTTCGAAGAGCTCGCACAACTCGAAGCTTTGCACAAATCAGATTCCCAGGACACGTAGTCTGCACAAGCACACAACTATGAAGGGTCCTTGCAAGACCATGACCTACCAGACTGGCACATTACAAGACCGGAGCTTGCGTTGGCTGGAAAACTGCTCAAGCGCAGCGCAATCCAAGAATATGTTGTTTGATCCAACGAACGCAGTATGCCCATGGCAAGCTCGACTGCAGCCAATTCACTATTCTGCAACTGGTTCTTTGAGCCTTCACTCAAGTATATGCTTGTAGCAAGGATGCACGCTGCAAGCGTTTGAGTAGACTTGCAGTTGTCCAACAGCATCACTTGTTTGAAGACAGTTTGTTAGCTACAGGCTGCTGCATATCAGCACAATGTTCTCTTGGCAGTTCCAGCCGCAATTTGATGCTTTCCAAAGCTGGACGGCATGTATGATTCCAGAGATGAGTCACTGGGATATGTTCGAAGGATGTGTAACAAGAAGCCGACAGAAGCGTGTCCTGCAGGAAAAGGCGGTGACACAGAAACATAACCCCAACCATTCCATCCCTCAAGTACACATGCCGGATTTAGCCGACAGCCAGAAGACACAGCTGATGGGCAGCAGTACTCTTTGTATTTGTGTCTTTGTGTCTACGAGGCGCCATGGAGCATTCCCATCCAGCAAGACAACATGATAAAAGTTATCAGTTTTCTGTGGTCAAGAAAGAAAGAACCCCTTTTTGGACCCCTTCTACAGAAACCATGGCCCAAAAATGGCACTGATTTCTCACGTCCAGGCGCAAAAAGCGGGCGGGTTTGTGTTCAGTTTCCACGAGGTGATCTTTGGCGACTGGATCATCACATGTGCCTGGCAGCACTGAACATGCCCTACTCTGCGAAGGCGAATCCGGAATCCGACTTGCTTGGCCGGCAGCATTGGGTGCATGGCATTTTCGAAGAGCTTGATAGGTTTGGCATGTGCAGCATGCAGAGGTTTTACATGCAAGCTGAGTGAGGCCTGAATTGCCCTACAATCAAGGTGCTTGCGTCTTAATCCAGTCGCTTACGATGTTCTGTTTGAGTGAGGATGCTTTAGCTCCAGCAGCAGCACTCGTTTCTTGCAGTGGGCAAGGTGAGAAGCACAAATAATGTGCACATTCGCACAATGTTGCGCATTGGGCGTATGCCAATTTGAAAAGGAGGGAAACTCTACATTTGTTGACCAGCAAATCAAACTTGGTTCCTTGACCTCTCGAGAATGCTCATTAGTTCGCAGCTAGGAGATTGAGGATGCCAACACGGAGCAGGAGAAGTGCTTTCGACGCGACCTGTGCAGCCTGGAGGGCAAGTGGAGTTTGGAGGAGCTACTTGTTCTACACATGTTGTGCCAAACTGCTAGAGTGTTGCATGTTTGTCCTGCCCAAGCATGTGCCAGTGCTGGCCGCTGTTTGAGTTGAGTTTGTGTTTACCCGCCGGCCACCAATCAGCATGAATGACACAACTTCGGCCTCTCGCCGGGCTTCCCGAGTTTTGTGTATCTTCTTTCCAACGAACCCATCCACCTTACAGGGTTGAGGATGTGTTGGGAACACGAGGAACATGTTAACCATAGCCAACAGAGGGCACTTGCAGGGATGCTCTGATACACCAGACACTTCATTGAGCGCTGCCCGTTTGCCATTTGGGTCCGGCTCGGCAGCTTGGCATGTGGACACATAGAGCAAGCACATCTTCGAGGCCTTTTGGCCACGGTTGCTCCACCGCCCAAGAGTCAAACTCGTGAGCCTTGCAACGTCCTGAGCGCTGTAAAACAGTCATCGGTTCAGAAGCGACTGACAGACTGGCCATCCCACTTGGAGCCAATTTGGATGTCCGGCCTTCCAAGTGCGGCCGGGTTTCCGAAACATTTTCAAGAGGCAGGCCTGGTGGACGGCATGTAGAGTGGCAATGGCCATCAGGGCCTCTGTGATTCTGGTGCTGGGGGCAGCTCAAGAGATGTGGATTATGCGCGGGAAGCAGTGCCCAGAGACTTCGCAGGCAATTTGCTGTTTTTTTGTAGGGTTCCTGCTCGTTTGGTAGGTTCTTGAAGGGACACCAAAACGACAAGCAGGATTTGGTGTCCCCAAGCTTAAAAAAGGCATGTCCCATTTGGGTGTTGGGATGGTTGGGATGGACCATGGCTCAGGAGATGTACGACAGCAATGGTATGTGGAAGGGCTCTCGCCTGGTGGGCGGTAATTACACTCTGTACTGCGCCCCCGGCTTCGAAGTCTCTGGGCAGAACGGCAGTGCCTTGGCAGCGTACCCATCGAAATCTTAGGAATGCGCCGCTGGCTTTTCACAGTCCTCTGAGCATCCATCAGCTCATGTTTGGAGCTCCCGTGCATTGGGGACAGTTACTCAGTTCGCCACCAAAGAGGTGCTGCTAGGTAAGACTTTGAGATAATTGCACAGCTTGAAACCCTCCATTCTGATAGCCTCACATCTTTCACTGCCAAGTTTGCATTGTGATGTGTGCAAGCAGCGCATGCAGCATCGGCCAAGACCGGCAACTCCATGGTCACGACATGTCGGGCACATGCGTCTAGCCATTGGCACATTCACTCTGTCCAAGTTTCTGTTGGTTATTCGTGAGACAAGCCTCATGTCGTTTCAACGGTGAAACAGAGATGGTCTTGGCAGTCTGAGCAACAACAAATATCATTTCTCTGCCAGACCTTCTGCGAAGCACCCTCAAATTTACGTCTGCTGAGTTTCGTATATTCGGCGTTTCAGGGTGGAAATTTGCGCCAAAACCCCTGGCAAAGGACGGGACATCCGTGGCTTCCGCGGCGCCCTGAGGCATCAGCAGGTCGATGACCTGCCCGCCCAGATTGATTTGGCCGCAGGAGCTCCGCGCCTCGGCTCGCTCTTTCAGCACCGGACGGCACACGCAGCTCGTGTGGGGGCCAGGGCGAAAGCGAGAAAGGGCCAAGTTGTTGCTGGATTTGATAGGCAGACCAGTTTGTGTGTGTGATTTGTTTTAAAGTTTGCTCAAAAAGCTGACCAAGCATGTGCAACTGCTGCAGATTGCTGACTTTGCACAGCCGTTCGAAGCATGAGGTCGCTAGGACCACACGATGGACACTCAATTTGCTGGGGCACGGTTTAATCGCCCAGGCTGTCGGCACCTCCTTTCTGATGAAGCCATCATGTGCCCACTTACAATGTCAGAGCCAAGGCTGCATCAACGTGGACGACTGCATAAAGTTGAAACACGGGTGTGGAGCGCTGGGTATTTGCGTCTTGGCATTGAGTTTGGATAGTGCTGATTTCGGAACTGCAAATGATCGGTGGGATGTCCTATCTTGATCCCTCTAGTTTTGCCGCAGAGCTATTACCTGATGTAGGTTTCAAGGTTTTGCTGAGGTTTGGACCTCGTGGACGGGTACGACTGCAATTGCGAAAACGGCTTCTTTACTCGGCACTACGTGGACCAGGAGATTGTTTGCGGCCCGGAGGCCTGAAACCGCGCGGGGCCGTCCTTCGATTTCGTGATAAAGGTCGAGCTTTCATTGCTGGGTCCGTTGGGCAGCTGAGGCAACTGAGGTAAACATCCATTTGGAACGTTTATTGGTACACAGCATCGTTGGATCTAGTTGATTGGTAAACACCAGCTCATTGCAACATCCATTTCGTCCTTCTTTGGCAAAGAAAGCGGCATCCTTCGCCTCCTTTCAGGGGATTGACCAGAGCGTTTGCCGGGGTCACACATGTGGCGCCTACGGCGTCTGCATCGATTTGGTGGGCAACACCACTGGCTACGAGTCCTTGCAGGAGCGAGTGCACCTCATGCATGGTGAGTGAATCATGGGCGACTTCAAGTGCAACCTTCAGTGGCAGAGCTTCATTGGGTCTCATATTCCGCCAATCCAACCAACAAAATGTAAAAAAAAAAAAACTGACCTGTGATTTAAAAAAAGAAAAAAACCTGAACATGAGGTTCTTCTCTGAATGCCCATATTGAATGGCAAGTTCTTACACGCCCCTCCCCTTTCAAGCCCAGATTTGCCCAGATTCAATCATCTCATTTGTGGAGGTTCTTCTCTGACTGCCCATATTGCATGGCAGAGTTCGCCTACCCTCTTTCCCGGAAAATCAAATCTGAGCAGGACCGGTCGAGCAGTGCCTCGGGCAGCAGTACCTATCGCTGCGAGTGCACGGACGGCTTCTTCGACAACGGGGTGACCTGCGAGCGCCAGGACTGCGGGGAAAAAGAGGACCAGCTGGGGAAGTGGCAAGGCAGCACCAAGTTCGGCGGAGAGCGCCTCGGCCCCCGGTGCCCCGAGCCCCGAGCCGGGAGGAGGGATTTGCCGTTTTGGTCTTTTTTTGGGAGGGAGACCAAAGCCAAACGTTGTTTTTTTTAATGGCGAGAGTTGGATGCTGTGTTTGGTGTTTTTTGGATGACCGACTTTGCTTGGTGACTTGCGATGTTGCGCTTCTTACTCCTTACATGCACTAACACACTGAATTGGAAACAAGAGACAATATAGAAAGAAATTGGTATTGATAATGTTTACTATAAACACAGTGTTTCTCTTCGATGATAGCTGGTTTAGCTGTTTGATGCTTGATAGTTTCCAACAATGGTTAAACTTCAATACTCCTTTCCCGCTAATAATCACTCATGCCCATCCACTCAGTAAGCGAGGTACATACCCCTCCAATATATCTATGACTGTATTTGCCTGTGGGCCAAACGATATTTGTCAATCAGGGTTCATTTTTGTGCCAGGGGGTTCTGCTACGGTCCACGTCCAAATGAGTCCCCTCCCCCTTTTCGGACCCCAAAATGGATTAAGGAGTTGAAACAGCAGAAATCGATCGAATTGGCAGAACCCTGATTTAGTAGGTTCTAGAATGGCTCCTGATAAGACCGGAGTTGGGTTCGGCTGGAAATTTGCTTATTTAGAAATAGTCTAGTGTTGGCTATTTCCATTTTTTAAGTATTGGGAGATTTGGAGCCAGTCAAGAGAAACGTATCTTTTCAAATAGGGTGACACGAGAGCAGACGACTAAAGCATGACGAGAATATACGAATAACACCATGGCTAGAATATTTCAGCATCGCAGTTCCCAAAGTGACTGTCCTTGAAATGTTCAAGGAGCAATAGTAGCAAATTATGTAGTTTTATGTATAATATTATACAAATGTTACCCCCCCCCCCCCTAGACCCAGGTTTGCTGCTTGAGCTGTGTTTTCCAGTGTTTTATGCCTTTTTTGCCTCGTTGATTTTGTGGCAAAATTGGGCGGGCGGGGCGGGGGGGGGGCATATGTATAGACATACATATTTAATATGTAATGCAAGCAAAGATATCAATATCTGCCATTTGACAGAGTCTGCATCCATCTCAGAGTTTCAAGATTCAATCATCTGAGAACATTGTTTTTGGGAATCTTGAATCTTGAATCCCATATTTATGTTTAAATTAAAGATTCCAGCGTTGTCCCAATACTCCCAGGTGTTCGATACACAATTCTGCAAACAAGTATGCGCACCCGTTTGCAGCCACTTTCTGGATTCAACGTGAGAGGACAAGATTCTCGGAAACGCTTCCTGTGAAAGATGTCAGTCTCGAATCTTCAATCCAGTGGTAGAATACTTTCGAGGTTTTAAGAACACCTTGAAAGTTTTATGGGGTTGGCCAGGATGGATGATTCTCAAGCAAGTTGTTGTTTGTGCAATCTTCAATTTTGGATTCTCAAACCAGTGGTAAAGCACTGGCAAATTTTAGAAGAACTTGAATGATGTTTCGGTGTGGCCAGGATTCACAATTCTCAGGAAAATTGTTTGTGCAATCTTTAATATTGAATCATCCATCTAGTGGTGAAATACTTTCACGTACTTAGCGATCCAGTGGAAACACTTTGAAGTTCTTAATTCGACAAACTGTCAAGTGCTTTTTGTGAGCGGTTTGCTTCATTTTAGCTATGCTCGTGTTGACCCTTTTCCAGGAGGTAAAGGCAGGTGCATTGCTGAAAACACTGCATTCTACAGCATTGTAGGAAGGGGCGCAGGACCATGAGTATGTATGTGTGAACATATATATATATATATATATCTTCACACACACACACACACCGTCACCCCACCCCCCGAACTACCTATCCACCTTTGCTTACCTGCTACCTCTGCTGAGTTAGAATGAATTGTGATCTGCTGTCCAAACAAGACTTTAAATACAATTGATTTAGCTAGAATCCCTGTTTCGAGATAGTTTTAGAATTTGAACCTCTCTTCCCTTCAAATTTCCATTTTGGAACACCGTCTAACAAGTTTAATGTTGGACCTTTTTTATGCTACAAAAGGGCCAGAATGTTCATAACACAAGTCGTATTTCGAATTTCCTTGTAGAAGTCCCTTAAATGTTTAGCCACATTCAACATGAATTATATTTGAGAGTTAGTTTCTATTTAATTGTTGTTTTCAAACACTAGTTGATTTGTGTTCGTCTTAGATCATATTTAACACTTAAATCATACTTGGGAATACACTCCTATCCAATTTATTTTGTTAAAGATTAGTTGGAGTTCTTGTTTGGCAAGGATTTGTTTATTTAAGTTATATTTCAACACAAATAACATCTTGGAAGACTGTATCCTTAATTCAAAATTCCAATTCCAGCTGAAGCAAAAAACATTTTTGGAAAGGGTATCATATTGGCACGTTTCCGAGGACTCCGGGCTCCAAATTATGAGGCTTTGGGGACCCCAAATTGGACATGTCGAGCATTAAAATCCCTAAATTCTGGATTTATCATCCCCAACATCCCAAGGCCCAAAAGGCCACAAAAACCAGGGTCCATGGGGGGGGGGGTGCATATATATATAAATAAATACGTAGTGTGTTTAATTTATTAATTCTGGTGTCCGCATGGCACCATGGAGTTAGCTTTCAGCTTGAACGCGTCGTGCAATTCATGCTGCGACTGTTGTGAACATGATTGCGCATGTGTGCCATGGGCAATTTTGTCCCTTTTCTTGGATTGAGTTGTGATGGCAATCGGCCTTTCCAATACGGGTTTTGATAATGACAACAGCTCCTAGTAAGGGAACCATGACCAAGAGGTTGCAGCTTGTTTAGCAGCATGTGAAATGTTTTGTCAACATTTATGAACGGCTTGAGCACGCTTTTGTATTGGCGCATATTGCGGATTGTGCAGATATTATTTGCCTGGCAGAGTATACTGGATAAGCTGAACTGACATTGCTGGATGCTAATTGGACATCTTTCTTCTTGAGGTAGTTTTCATTTTGACGTCGTTTCACTTCGCTGTGCGAAAGTGCACATTCATCGCATTGACTCATCAGTGTCCGAAGACCATGCTCCAAAAAATGGAGTTTGCTGACCCTGGCTTGCATGTTCCATGGACGTTGACGCAGCACAGTATGGGTGTAGCTCAAAATTAAACCACCAGGAAACCGGTTTCAAATTGTTTAGTCCATGTTTCCACAGCGCAACCCATTTTGGGGTCACCATGGGTCACCCTATTTCTTTTGGTCACCGTATCGGAATGTGGGGCCTGAACTGCCAAGGTACTCCCTGCGCTGCCCCGAAGGCTCCTTCATTTGGGGCGGCGCTCTCCAAGAGATCGTCACCTCCTGCCCGGCCAACGGCAAGTGGCTGACGGACTACTGGTGCGTGAACCCGCTGGATGAGGAGCATCCGCACAAATCGGTCTTCTTTTCTATTCATCGGTTTTTTGGGCGCAAATCGTTTTCATTACTGTTCATCGCTTTTTTTGGGGCGCGACAAATGGTTGAGCATGTGACAGTCCGCGGAATTTGCGGCTGGTGTTTGGCGCTATTAAAAACAGGCATGGCGGCCAGGTCAAACTTAGTAGATAGCTTTCTGGAATGGCAAAAAATCCGGCAAAACCTGGCTGTCAAAAAGGCATCGAGATGGCAGGAGGCTGCAAGCCGCATGGCTACTATGGAGCTCTGGATAGACATTGCCTCGGTGCTGCTTTGCGTGACCAGCGCGGCTTTGGCCGCGGGGCTCACGCTTGGCTTGGCCACGCTGGAGCCTTTTGGCTTGCAGGCGTCCCGTGAGCAGTGAGACAAGTAGCGAACGTAGACGTTTTCTGAAAGGGAGCAATGTCCAAACAGTGGGCTGCTTGATGAGAAATCAGGCTGCTCAAAGCCTGGACTGTTCAAAAGGAGAGCTTGTGAGATTCTGTGTGTTACGACAGCTCCCGTAGAAGCCGGCAAGCTAGATTGCTACAACAGGGTTCACTGACAAAGTCCTTTCTAGTACCTTGGTCCTCGTGAGTTTGGTCTCAATCTGCGTTTACAACCTCGCAACCGATTACAAGCAATGCTACTGCACTCATATTCACAAAACAAAGCAGCAAGGATGATCTCATTTTTTAGTTTGCCAAGTTGAGCGCAGGTGATCTTGGCAACGCGGCCGGAGGACATGTGCTTCGTGTTGGGGTGGCCCTTGGTTTGCCTAATCTCACTAAACTGGATAACCCCCAGCCAACATGGAAGGTCGAAAAAAGCTAAAGCATGGCACCTTCAGCCGAATTTGGCGCATGATCATAGCCAGGTGTCTTGAACCAACTTGCCATCAGTCAGGACTGCCTCACGCAGGAGGAACGCAACAAGTTGAAGTCTGAGCAGGCCCACGCGGCGCGGATGCTGCCTTTAGTCAAGGACCTTTGCCTGATGGCCAAACTCTCCTTCCACCACCTGAAAAATTGCAGACACCCTTATGTTGGAATGTTGGTGGGCTTTGTCAGCCCGTGTCCGTCCAACTTGTTGCATCCAGGGGCCAACAGGCTTAGAACCGGTGTAATTCATGGTAATCAAGCTTGAGGCGGGCCTTTCAACATCGACCTCCATGGGCGGGATTGTTTATGCGTGCGTGCCCAAGTCCCAACATGCCGCTGCAAAGACAGGCACACGTCTACATGATGTGCCATAGCAGTCGATTCGATCCATGTTGCAAGTTGGGAACCAGTTTTCTTTTGCAGACATGTTGCCACAGCTTGTTGCATCATTGCAGGCTGACTCGGAATATCAATTCAGGGAATTTGCCCTGCCCTGAGGAGCATCATTTGCTGCTGGTAACTCTCCTTCTTTTCAACACAGTCGCCAATGAGGCAAGGTGTTGGAACCGCTTCAAAGTGCGGCTCGGGACCCGCTGGACGGCAAACGAATCCCCTGCTTTGGTTTGAGCATTCAGCAGGGCTCCTTAAAAGATACATTCTGCAACCATTTGAAACATGCCTTTCTCCACCAAACTAAAGGGACACCACCTTTTACAAGGCAATGTTCAGGTGTATAATGTGAGGATCCCTGTTCAGCTAAGATAAAGACAAGTGCGTCGGGTTGACGTATTCGTGATTAACATAAACGTCTCATGATGAGCAGTCAGGGCCGAGGGCGACTTCTCAAGGCTGCCTTGTTGATCGATACCCGTGAGTTGGTGGAGCTCGATCCCCAAAGAGGAACTAGTTTCGAGCTAGGTCCGATTCTCCAATGTGTTCCATCGATGTTTGCTTTATGAACCAAGCGCTGAGCATCTCGAATGCAACTCATACCTTTTCGCGCCGCCCAGGCGTTGCCTGTTTTCCTGGACCGCTTGATGCCCTCCTGGGCTGCGGTTCTGCTCTCTGTGACCGTTGTGCTGATCTGCGGAGAGATCCTTCCTTCCGCCGTCTTCACGGGGCCCAACCAGCCGCTTGGACGTGGGCGGCCTTTGACCCCTGAGCATGTGCGGAGGCTGCCTTTCGGGCAAGCAGACTTGCCCAAACAGGCCCAACATAGAGAAAGCCAAAGTACCACTGGCTTGGCCCGAGGATGGGTGCAAACAGGTCCGCTCAACATTATGTCACTGTGTTTCGTTTCTACCATGTTCTTCAAACAGCATCACGTGTTTGTTTTGCATCTTCTTCAAACGGCACCGCAATCAGCCAGTTTGGCACTAGGTTTGCTATCGCCAGCGCTTTGGTGCCGCTGGTGCAGCTGCTGGAGCTCTTGTTTTTCTGCGTGGCTCAGCCCATCGCAAATGTCTTGGATCAAATGTTCAAGGCCCGCGGGGGCTAAAACTTGAAGGGGAGGGCCCACTGCTTTAACATGGATGTTCTTAATATTCTGGGCGTCCGGGAGAACCGCTGTGAAAAGCAGTAGGTTTCAGTTTACAATCAAACATGAAACGCTTTGAACGAAAGCAGACGTCAAGCCTGTTATTTGCTGGGACCTGTTGTTGCAAATGCTCACAACATATGGCGTGACACACGCAGACATGTCCATTGGGGCAAAGACGTCCATCACATTTGAGACCAGCTTCAGATACACCTAGAGACCGGTGTCTTCGTTAGGGCGGCGGCTGACTTTGCGCAAAAAACAAACACTCAGCCACGCAGCAGTTCCAACGTGGTTCGCCATACTATGTCGAATGCAACATCCCCTTCATGAACTTAGAGCGTGGGCAGTTTGCCTTCAAGTCTCTGTCTCTCTTTTCCTCAAGCCATCGAAGAGTCAGCCATCGAGTGGCACAACGGAACAACCTCCTGCACCCGGGATGAAACGATGAAACCCTACGACTGGGATACGCCTCCTGACTGGGGCGGATCAGGACGAGGTGCCGGAGGACGGCCCCAAGTACAGCAGAGCCGAGCTCCGGGCACTGCTGACACTGCATGGGCCCACTGAAAGCCTGGAAGCAGAGAAGGTGGAGGCTGGGAGACGGGGGGTGAACAGGTGTGTGTGCGTGTGTGTTTTTGTGTTTTTTTTTTTTGTGTGTGTGTGTTTTTTGTTTTCTGTGCGTTTTTTTTTGCGGTTTTGGGATGGGTTGAAACAAGCAACAAGAAGGACACCACTCATTTTGGTGGTCGCCCCGATTTTAACGCACACCTGTGTAAGTTGTTTGCCTGAAAGCAGAAGAGAACTCGAGAGACTCGATATCAACTTGCTTGACACAGGTCAAGTGAGCAAAGTGGACCCTCAAGGTTTGAGCAATTGATCCAGCATTGTGGCAGGCAAATAGATATGACAGGGTGTCCCTCTCACACCTGAAAAGGTTGCCCTCCCAATATGTGTATATATATATATATAGATGGTCCCCCACCCCACCCGCACCCCACTCATGGTATCCCCCCCCAGACCCCCCCCTCCGCACACTTTGGGTGGGTCGACCCTCAAACACTCGAAATTGCCACTTCGCTTGCGCAACCCTCTGTGGACTTTCGCGGCAACCCTCTGCCTTTTTCAGCTTGCACACCTATCAGAAGGTGAGCTCTCTGCGGACTTTTGCCCGGTCTACCCTCAAGCCACTCGTGTTTTTTCCCACTTCACCGCTGTGTCGCTCAGAGCTTGCCCCAAGAGCGTCCAAGGTGTCGCCATCGGAGTAACTTTTGAGCATCCGAAGGAACTGAACCCCGCAGAAGGCACGTTTTGACACTTCAATTCCCCGCCACACCTGCACGCATTTTTTTCTCATGCGTGATTGTTCCACGCCTGTTTTTTGTCAGAGAGCTAATCAAGACCAAACCAAACGCAAAACAAATAAGCCCTAAATCCACTCCACAGGGTGGGCAGGGTGTTCCCAAAATCTAAATCAACCTTTCAAGATTGCCCAAGCCAACCCCAAGCCGACTGTAAAGCCCTAAACCATCCTTAAACCAAACCCAAAACTATAGCTCCAACCAGCCCCACCCACCCACCATTCGGAGGGAGGATTGGGGGGGTTAGGGGCGGAGTATATGGCTACATACTTATGTGGTGTCCACCAGCCTAAGAGCGCTTCAGCTACGAGTGCTCATATCGGAAGTGAATCAGCACGCCAGAAGCAAAACGCGGATTGTGTTTCAATTTCAGGTCACGTAGTGTGCTTAAAAGTGTGGCTGATTTTGGGCAAATACAGACGCGGAACGCAGCTGTTTGTTGTGACTTCGACCAAGGTCACAAAATGCACATGCCAAGCAAAAGCTGACTTTACGGACTCAACATCCACACCTTAACAAACAGGGGGAGAGAACACATCCCGAGCCTGTTTTTGGACCGTTTGTAGTTAGATTGTGTTTTGGCCCCCGGGCCACCCAAGTGTCGTTGCCGGCACTCAGGATTCCAGTCATCAACCTTGTGGCTGTGAGATGGATGAGCATAGCAGCTACACGGAGCATGAGGACAGAGAGATGGAGACGGTCCTTGCCCGATCCGAGCTGCGCCTCAGCCGATTTGGGGGAGTGATGAGTAAGGACTCCACCCCACCCCCAAACAAATTCCGGCGGTAAATAGGAAAGCCCTAAAAGTAAGAATGGGTCAGGGTTGGGCCTACTCTCTCAGTAAGTACTGCTTAGTACTGGTTTAGAATTCTTTTGGTATTGCTTTGTGCCCAGTACTGCTTCGTACTGGTTTGGAATTCAGCCACCTGGGAATTGGGCCGTCCGTTGACTTTAGCTACCCGACATTATGCTTTGCAGAATTCATCAAAGTGAGAGCTGATGCAGCAGAGAGCAGAGGACGCGCATCACGAGGAGCAAAACCAACAAAGGTGTCCTGCGCAGACCATTATTGACGCCTGACCTGCTCTGTGCAATCCAACCCTACTTGGAGTTGCGCAAGACCTTGATCGTTGGCCTTTTGATTTGAGTTGCCCATCAGGTTGAAGTGTAAAGCGATGGCAAGTGCGGTGCCCACAACGTAGCCTTTTCGTCAGTCCCATGGTCACTTTGGCCGGGATATGGGGTACACTTTCTCCATGTCCAAAATGGGAACCATATTCTGACCGCGCATATGTTCTTGATGCTGAAGCCAAGCTTGCTTCCCCAAGTCTTGAATCTAAGTCGCCTAGGGCAGGAGCGCTCTAGCTCATGACTGTTGAACAATCTATGTTGGTATGTCACGTTGATGCCAATCTTCATACCTATGGTGCAGCAGTTTACAGATGATGTGATGCCAGGAGTCCAGTGAAAGGACGACCTGTGACTCGTTACGCGCAACTTTTGACCCTGCAAGCAGTCAGAATGCTAGGCATAAGGGTTTGATCCACGGCTCTGACCGGATCTAGACCCAAAGCTCATGTAACAAACTTGGGTTCCCGCACATGCCGCCACTTGGGTACCCCCAAAATGATGGTTTTCCTTTTGGTGTCCCAATTTAAAGCAGCAGCAAATGGTACCCTCAAAACACGACGCACCCGCTTCAACTTAGGAGCATGATGAATGGTGTGTTGAACCTCCGCAACCAGACGCTGGCCTCGCGTCGATGCTTCACATTGCTGAAGCATTGCCGCCTTGCCAGTGGCCAGGCAGGGAGTGGTCGACCAAGAAACCAAGAACAACTGTTTTCCAACTTAGGATGCTGACTACCAGACGACCGCATGTGGATGTTTTGAAGACTCTGGTTGGTACTACCATTGCACTTCTTGCCATTGTGCATGGTATAACAGGGTCATGTGGCCACGGCCCACGTGGCCAGGAGCCCAGTGTGGACGTTGTGGAGCGCTGCGCTCTCGGGGGCGGCGATCGCTGTGTGGCCTGGATCAAGCGCTGAAATGGCCCCGACTCCACCGATCGCAGCGTAACAACTTCTTGGGAATACGGTGTGTTCTCCGTTTAGGGAACTCCTTTTCGGAGCTGATTTGACTGCAGCTGATGGAGGATACTGTTTGCAGTCCTGTTCTGCCGACTTGCCAGATATGCTGGGCTCTAACCTCAGCGCCAGATGTCAGGCATACTTTAGGCGCGCTACATGTTGGCTAAACTATTTGAGCCCGAGAGAGTTTAAGACTGTGTTGAAGTAGACCGGAAAGCGTTGGTTCTACATTTCCCAGCTCTGGGCAAATGTTTCATGAGGTCTAGCCTCCAAACTGACCCTCATGGGCTTTCCCATCAACTTCAGAGTGCCAGCGATATGCAAATCAAGGGCTGTGGCCAGCGAAGGGACTTCCTTGTGGCTTGTAGAGCTTATCACTGGAGCATAGTATTGCAGTAGCTTCAGCAACTCCAGATGTTTCGGATCTTAGGCTCTGCTTAGTGCTGCTCCCTCAGGTTGTTGTGCTGCATGAGGGCTCCACAGCATCCACCAGCGTGCGGAACCCGGAGGAGGACAGGGAAAGGAACGGGCTGAATGCGAGTTTGTCTTTGGAATTTGCGCTCGAGGCACAGCACTTTGCAAACTGGCCGAGAGGTCCTCAAAGCATGCAAAGGAATATCGCACTGTGCATCAAGCAGGTAGAATACCAAGGAATATTCAAATCCTGCCAACATGAATCAGCGCTCGACGTGTGAGGACAGCGATACGGACGTGAACTCCCCCATGTCCCCGAAGCTGAACTTGCGCCTCTCAGCGGTGGCGGGCTGCCTACAGCTTCAGGAGAGAAAGAGAGAGAGAGAGAGAGAGAGCGCGTGCCAGTCCGCAGCACTGGCCTAGCTGCCAGACTCAAGGCGAGCGAATGTGCATTGGAAAAGAAGGCTCAGCTTAGCTCTGCGCCGCTGCGCGGCTTGTCTTGCTTTGTCAGGACGTCCTCAAAGGTGCGGTGGGAAAGAGACGGACGGCGGGTGTTGTAATGTGGCTTGCTTGCCGTGATGAGTTCCCCCTAGGCCGCAACACGGGTTACATTCTAGCAGCTCAGCACATAATGCACACTTAGTCATCCGGATTAAAACACCCGGCACATGACATATGTTTTGTGTGTGTGTGGCTGTTTGAGAGTGTGCGTTGATTGCTTCATTGCTTGCTTGCTGTTGCTTGCTGTTGCTTGCTGTCGCTTGTTTCTGCTCGCTTTTGCTTGCTTTTGCTTGCTTTTGCTTGCTTTTGCTGGCTTTTGCTGGCTTTTGCTGGCTTTTGCTTGCTGTTGCTTGCTCTTGCTTGCTGTTGCTTGCTGTCGCTTGCCTGTTGCTTGTTGCTTTCTTGCTCTTACTCTTGCTCTTGCTCTTGCTTGCCTGCCTGCCTGCTTGCTTGCTTTTGCCTGCTTGCTTGCTTTTGCTTGCTTGCTTGCTTGCTTGATTGATTGATTGATTGTTTGCTTTTGCTTTTGCTTTTGCTTTTGCTTTTGCTTTTGCTTTTGCTTTTGCTTTTGCTTTTGCTTTTGCTTGCTTGCTTGTTTGCTTGCTTGCTTGCTTGCTTGCTTGCTTGCTTGCTGTTGTTTTTGCTGTTTTTTGTTGTTAACTGTTGCTATTGCTTGTGTTGGTGTCGGTGTTGCCAGTTGTGGTCGTGTGCTTTTGCTTTTTCGTGTGCAATGTGTGTGTGTGTGTGTGTTTGTGGTTGTGTGTGTGTTTGTGTTGTGTCTGTTTGGCGTTTGTGCGCGCACGTGTGCCTTTTGTTTTGCGCGATCGGATTTGTTAGCAGTTGAGAGTTTCTCGCTGGTTTTGGGTGAGTTCAGCGCTGCACACTACAAACACACAACAACACGCAGTGCAAGGCAACGCACCGTAGCGCAACGCAAGCCAACGCACCGCAACCGCAAGGAAGCGCAATGCAACGCAGCGCAGCGCAGCGCGACGCAAGGCAACGCGCTCACGCACCCCACAGCAGCGCACGCAAGAATGCAACGCAGCACCACGCAACACAGCTCAACACACCGCAGCTTCACGCAGCGCAACGCATCTAGTTTCATTTGGTCCCCCAGAGAACCCCTAATTACCCGGCCTACTATCTACACACTCCAGCGTCGGCGAATTTTGTGACATGGAGATCACCTGTTTGAAGCCAGCATGACTTCTGAGGGTCGGTGCGGCCAGGTGGAGCGCAGCGGCTGTCGGAGCTGTGCAAACCCTTGGTGTGTTTGGATGAGGAGCGGTTTGAGGTTCGCAACCACACGGAAACCTGACAGCGTTCCAGCCAAAGACGGCTTGAAGGCTTGAGGAACTGACTAGTTGAGGAGATCCTTCCTACTAGATGTGGCCGGAGTGCCTTGAATGAGAGTTGGCAGGCCCCAAACCACTAGTTTTCCTGGTCTACACAAGCCTGCTGACAAGTGATTTGACATCGGCTGGCATGAGGACGCCCAGGTAATTACCAGTACAATTTTATCAGAACATGATCAGACTGTCAATTTGGCCAACGGTTGCTTGTCAAAACGCTTCCTCTTTGCAAGCATTCCGACCGTTCCCGCTTTGCAATCCGCAAAAAACAATCCGTGGCAGGTCGACCATTTTTTGTCCCCTATAAACTAAACCATCAAAATGCGAGATGGTGTCATTTTGTTTGTCCGAAAGCAAGTGAAACATCCTTATGCGAAATGTCAATAGTTATTGAGATGGATGGCTTCCCTTGGATGGCTTCCCTTATTGAGATGCCAACAAGTAAGCCACAGGTGACCCCGTGGATGGCTTCCCTTGCCCAAGAGGAGTCCACGCTGCTGGATGCCCTCGGGGCACTCCGCGCGCAGAAGGCCCACAGCGCCGTGGTGGTGCGGCCCTGCGATGGCAGTCCCATCGTGCGAGGCAGCCGAAAGGGGCAAAACCGGTAGAAATGGGCAAACTGGCAGGTAATGCTTGATGACTCGGCTTTTTGGCGACTAGAGTTGCTTCTGAGGTTTAAAAAAAAAGGCTTCAAGCGTTCCTCAAGCTTTCGCAAGCACCTGTATCATAATGCTAAGTTCACGAGTTCTGCCCTTGTCCAGCCGGCCGACATGTTTGCGCTCTTGCATGCTGGGCAAGCTTTCTGACTTTCTCTCCTGCCCTCTTAGAGCGAGCAAACCCATGCGCCGCCCATGCTCTTGCCCACACCTTTGCTGTTGTCCATCAGATGTTCCTTTGCCATCTTTCGGCTCCCCGCGTCGTCAGTCGCACATGTCCATATCACACATTCGACATTTCACCATTTCACCGGATGTCCCAGTTGTTTTGTTTAGAAGTCCATGAAGTCCAACCTTGAAGATCCAACCTGCTTCCTCTGCTTTCCCGTACATGAACCTTGAACATCAGCGTATTCCTGCGCTTTTTGCCCATGCTTGCTGGTGCTCAGCAGGGAATGATGAGAAAATGACCCTGATAAACTTATAAACCATGCAACTGGTGGTTTCCTTTCGGGCCTCCCCACCGCTTCATTCACGCACTTTCCCTAGCTACTTTTCGCGCCGAGCGCAAGATCTAGAAGGCCGTCGGCTTCCGCTTCCCAGGTGTGGTGCACCTCTCGCAGCTGGTGTCGCAGATGTTGCGCGAAGAGCCTCTGGAGGCCTCCAAGGAGCGAGCGCGGCTCGCGGTTGTTTAGTTTTGGGCTCTGAAGCCACTGGGGCTGGAGCTCGAAGTGGGCGGCTTCCCCAACTTGGGGGGGGGGCTGAAGGGAAGTTCTGCAAAGTGCGGACTATGGGGTTCGTTCTCTCCAATATTGAGATAGGCCTCTAGGAATTTGTCTTGAGAGAACAGAAGGTCAAGCAATGAAGCACCTGCTTTAGTCGCCCAGTGTTTGGGATTTCTTTGTTCAGAATCCCACGAAACATCTGTGTCCATTGGGCTAGTGAGCTGTAGACTTTCAAGTCTACGTGTTAGGAATAAGGCAAAGCTGAGTTCAAGCAGACAGCCGAAGGAGATCCTGGCTGCCGCAAGCCCCAGTGTCTCTCCTGGCGTGACCCGTGCTGCTGCCACCGCACAGCGACGACATCCTCTTGCGCGTGTCAGGCAGGTTGGATCTGATATGCATTCCTCTCAATGATGAGCACCTGCCCAGCAGAACATATTTCTAGCGAAGCTTGCTTCAGCTCATGTCGTTTGCGCTGTTTGAGCCAAGTCATTTGATGCAATGTGAATGACAGTACGAGTCACGAGGTTGCTTCCTTCAGTTTATATTAAGGGCCTTGGGCCTACGAACTTCGGTCACGTGGTGTATCCTTCGGGCGAATTCTTTGTCAGGTCCAACGTGGGCGAAGCTTCCTTCAACGTCTCTCAGAACGTGATGCGCTTCCGCAAGGTCTCCGTTTCTGACGCGGGCGATCCACCGCAACCCAATGTTGACCGATCCACAACTTGATAGGATCGAATCCAAAAGATCACCGTCGCACGGACCGGGATCGATTCGGATAATGATATGTGCCTTTCGCCAAAGATGCGGACCGCCGAAAAAAATGCAAGTCCGCATTAGCTACAGCATGTTACATGGAGTGGAGCCAGCGCACCTGGACACTCTGCGACAGGAGATGGCTCGAAGCTGTTGGCATTTGTAAATCGACTGACTTGTTCGTCACGCGAGGTTTTATATTGTCTAGCTTCAGATGCCAGATACTCTTCGCGTCTTTGCTACACGTGTAGCTTCTGGAAGATTGCAATCTTCCAACTCATGGCACCGCTAAGGCAACCAGATGGACCTCTTTGTCACCGCCTATGGCCGTGGCGCCCCATCCAAAGCACTCGCCGCGCAGTGCCGCCTGCAGGTCGCGCCCAGCCTATGGCGTGAAGAGGCCAGGCAAGTCATGACGTGACTTTGTGGTACTTCCCTTGGCTAGATTGACTCACAGTTCCTGGACTTTAGACTTGTGAAGGGTGAATATAAAGTTCAGACTTGTTGGCCAATCTCAGGAAGTGAGTTGACTAAATGTTCAACTTCCTATAGTCCTTTTTGGTGACTAATGAGTGTGCCCTTCAAGCATAAAGGCCGTAGGAAGAATCATGGGCAAGCTAGAGTGGACAGTGAGCACTCATGGGCTGCTCACTCTTTGATGTCGGGTGCAACCGAAGTGCTCAGTGCTCACTATTTTTGCGTATACGACGTTGATATGCCGCAACCCGGGTCTGTGAATGGCTTGACATCGTACTTATTTCATACCTTTCGGGCACTAGAGGAGGGTTAGTTTTCCTTGGCTTGAGTCACGCAAACATAGAAATCCAATTCGCCCAGACTGTGATTGTGAGCTCAATGGATGTGCCATTCCTGCAATCTTCAGCCAAAGTTGCCCGGCGCTTTTCCTTACTCCAGAAAACGTGGCCGAATGTTTTGTTGTTTGACCCACAAGACCTTGAGAGTGTCGAATGTGTCAAGATATCAAGCCGCAGGAATTATTGTTTGCGTTTTGTTCAAGTCCTTGATGTCGGGCTTGGGGCCGGGGGGCGGGGTTGTGAACTCTGCACTGTTTCGCCAATTCGCAGACCCCGTCTCTCGGCTGGCAATCCTCAGCCATGGCTTTGGAGGGACACCAAACGCCATGCCAATCAACTAATTCGCATGCGCCAGTGCAATGCCCACAAACAGACTGTTACGTGCCAGAATGCCAAGCATGCTGCAAAGCAAAGATAAGAAGTTGCTGCAGAGACCATGGGTAGCACTCATCCTGGTGACTCGTGCGTCAGACGCAGCTGGCTATGCGGCGGACTTTGGGCGTGGGGCTGCCGCTGCAGTGCAAAGACGCCTTTGGCGCCACGGTGCAGGCGGGGATCAAATCGGTCTGCTGGGCCGAGTCGAATTGATGTGGGCCCTTCGGATCGAATTGTTTTGCAAGTCTCACGTGGCAGCTGCCCAAGTGGCGCCTTGCGCATGTGGCCTGGTTCATGCCGGGGATGAGAACGTTCTACAGGCGTTGAGAACTTGTGATTCTGTGCTTGTCCTTAGATTCTAAGATATTCCACGTCAAATGTTTGGGCCAGGTTCCTCACCCCGCAACTAATACCTGGACCACCCAAATCGGCAGAAGTTGCTGCCTTTTTGGAAAAAGGCGCCTTTTTGCTGTTGGCGGCGTTTTTAGTTTCCCTGGCAGCGTTTTTTTCAAAATCAACGGCAGGTAGGGTAAAGGATATCACTACGTCCTCAACCCTCCCACGCCCCTGCCCTCGGTACGCGCCCTCCTCGCGGAACTCGCCGCACCGCCAATCCTTGTCTTCCCCCTCTGTGCAAAACAGGCAGCAGGAAATCGGCGGAATTCGGCGGGAAATCGGCGGAATTTCGCGGAAGCAGGTTTCAGCATGTCGGAGTGTTTGTTGCGTTTCGGCGTTGTTTCTCGCGGGCGGTTTTTTTTTGGCTTTTCGGCGGAAATTTCTGCCGCCGGGGCCTTTCGGCAGAAAGTTCTGCCGCCGGAGGGTCCAGGTATTGTTAGATAAGATACACGAAGAGTATTACGCAACTGGCAGGAATACTCAGGCACCCTCTCCCCTTCTAGTTACCTGTCCCAATGGTTTCTGAGGCAACCCGCAGCCGAAGAATCCATCTTTCAACGTCGTGCCCAGAAGGGTTCGATTCGGATTGGCGGGCCGATCAAATGCAGGTGCCGCCAGCAATGGGGCTCTTCATGAACACAAGTGGTGAGACGTTAGACACACCGCTCATTGCTGCAATCACAATGGAGTTGGCGGGAGGAGTTGCACAAACTTTGCATTCTAAAGAGTACAAATCCTGGATCGGCATTGGCCGTTGGATATTATCCTGCTGAGATTGCCCAAACTGCGGTCCTTGTGGTTTGCCAAAGAATCGGCACAATTTACAGATATCAGCATACATTGTCAACCTGCGGGACAACCCTTCCCAAATGTTGCTTCTTGACGTGTCAAAGGAAATTGATGGTTATCATGAAGCTAAAGGAAATTTTGGTTATTAGCCAATCGCTTCCCGCTGATGAACACGGCCCCCCAATAAGCTTTGCCCTCAACAAAATTCCATTTCTGCCCCAGAGGGTTCCGCTACGATCCTCCCCCCTGCCGGGCTGCAAGAACTGTTCAAGAATTCCGGTAAGGAATTCAAACTGAAACCTACGTCAGTTTTTGGGGATTAGGTTCGTTTCGAATTGGTTTAGCATTGGCTAATTCTAATTTGGTATTAGCAGATTTGGAGTCAGGGGAAGCATATTTATTCTTGGTGTGCATTTCTCAGTAGGTCCTGCTGGAAATCGCCAGAAGTTGCGCTGAGGTGATACTCCTTTCCGAGGAGGCAGGAATTCTGGAGACTGGAGCAAGGAGCAGTCGTTAGATTCGGGCCAAAGAGAATGCAAACAACGAGCTCGCATTCATGCAATGCAAGGTGCTTAGGTCGCTGGATATTTAATTTGAGGCCGTGTTTGGCAAGAATCACTGTGACAGAAGTAGCATGGGACATTTGTCGCGAATTGCCAGGTGCAGATTGTCAAGACTGGCGACTTGTTGCCTGTCCAAAGCTCTGGGAGAATCACAGAGGGCGAGGGCAAGGCGTGGTCAAAGCGTTTGTGGCTTGAAGCAACAGTTTCCCTCAAGTAACATTGGGATTGTGGCTCAATGAGAGCCCAGTGGTCCAAGGAAGAATTTGGTTTGCGATGACATGAGTTTGCCAAGAAGCTCAGCTAGCAATTTCTAGGACGTGAGGGATGTGGAAAGCGATCTGTGTAACCTTCATCCCCAGATCTGATGCCATACCCGTTCCAGACCTGTCCAGAACAGGCGAAGAAGCATCGGGCAGCGGAACCAAGAGAAGAAGCAAATAGTACGCTTAGATTCACAATGAGCTTCCAGAACCTCTTGTTTCAGCCATAGCCCTGCAAGATGTCTCAATTGATGCTTCGCAGATTCCATCTTCAATTAGCCTCCTCTGGCTAGCGGCTAACGGATGCTTACAACCAACTCGAGAGATGTGGTGTTTCTGTTGGCCGCGCAACACCGAGGCTTTGCTTCACCAACATCACGGAGCCAAAGGCGCCGCCCGCTGAATGGTTTTGCTTCACCTCGCGCCAAAGTGGGTGACATGGCGGCACATGCGCTGACTTCAGGTCAGCTGGCTTGACCAAAAATGCATGCCAACTTGCAAGGCGGCAAAGTTAAGAGGTAGTGCGAGAAGGGTTCGCCAGGCCGGATTCCAATGGCTTTGCACGAAACAGCATGTATGGTGATAAAGGATCTTCGCCCAAATCAAGTCGCAAGCTTGACTGGTTGAAAAAAAATGGCTTCCTGCGAGCCCAGGAAGCTGTACTACTGGAATCAGGCCACCAACATCTCAACGGCAGAGCCGCCCTGGGGTGCTGCACTGCCAGACGGCTGGGCCTTTGAGGCGAAAGGGGGTGCTTGCCGATTTTTGTTGGCTTCTTTTTCCCGGAATTTGCGGTTCGGATTGGTGCTTTGGGGACTTGAATCCCCGGTTCCTGTAGAGGAAATGGGAAACCATCTAGCCTCCAGACCACCAATACAACCACCAACTCGAGGGAAGCTGAATGATTGGCGATTCGGGTTGTGATTTGCTGACCTGAGAGTAAAATTGCAGACAAATCCACAGCCACTGGCAATTCAATGCAAGGTGACAGGCAAAGTAGACCAAAGATGCTGCAAGAGAATTGAAGTCGACCGATCCCCCTGTTCCCACCAGCCCTTGTCTCAGGTGTGCAGCACCTCTGGGCGAATACGCTTTCGCCACCCACAGCACGGCGTCAGCACCAGAATGCCGTGAGTCAAAAGCGCGACAGCTCTCCAGGATGACAAAGGCAAGCTCTAATTAGGCAGAAGCGATCACGTTTCACTTGGCTGTGAGTCAAAAATAGGTACCCAAAATGGAACCCTGGTAAATGGAAACATGGACTAAAATCTGCGGTCCCCTGGTGGATTAATTTTGACCCATACCCACTTGTCCCCCATATTTTAGAGTGACGTTGTGCCGAAATACCTTGATGGTGCCGAAATGCCGAGGAAGCAGTCACATCACCACTGGTCGCCGGCATGAGAGTTGTGCCAACCTCAGTATGCCTGAGGATGATTGGCCATCGAGGACCAAGATACCCTATGAGCACATGGCTAACAAATTGTTTGACAAGAGAAGCCACAATTTCGAGAAACCATGAGAAACCAAGCATAAGTTTGTTCAAAGCAATTTTAAAGATCGATTTGGGCATGTGTGTGCTCGTCTACCAGGGGCAAGACAACAACTTGGAAACAAAGTTTGGCCAAAATAATTGATAAATACCTTGTCTCTCTCTCTCTCTGTGTGTCTCTCTCCCTCTATCTTTTCCTCTGTCACTGCGTTGTTTTTTTCTTCCGCTTTTTGTGTTCCCTTTCCTTGCTTTGCGTTGCCTTGCCTTTCCGACCTCACCCTTCCTTTTTCCTTCCTTCCTTTCTTTATTTCCTTCTTTCTTTCTTTATTTCTTTCTTTCTTCCTTTCCTTCTTTCTTTCTTTCTTTCTTTCTTTCTTTCTTTCTTTCTTTCTTTGTTTCTTGTTCTCTCCCACTCTCCCTTTCTTTGCTGCAGGGCTCAAGCAAGCTTGAATGACAGCCGAGGCGCCGTTGTGACGTGCAGGCTGTGGGATGCAGGTGCAACGGCGCGTCAACCTGCGTTTAGCTAGAAGTGAACGGGAGAGAGAGAGAGAGAGAGAGAGGGAGGGAGGGAGGGAGGGAGGGAGGGAGGGAGAGAGGGAGAGAGGGAGGGAGGGAGGGAGGAGGGAGGAGGGAGGGAGGGAGGGAGGGAGGGAGGGAGGGAGGGATAGAGAGAGAGAGAGAGAGGGAGGGAGGGAGGGAGGGAGGGTGTGAGGGTGTGAGGGTGTGAGGCTGTGAGGCTGTGAAGGAGGGAGATGCGTAAAAGGTGTCAGGTTTTCTAGAGCAATTGCGTTGTATGCTTAGTGCGGGCACATTGCACTTAAGTCAAGTGAGCAGCGCCCAAAAAAAACCTGCTGATCCGCAGGACCCTGAATCGCGAAAGCTCGTAAAGTTGGCGAAAACTCAGGCGAAGCTCTCCGAAAGGGCTGTGTTCAGCTTGCGAGTGCTGCGTGACCGCCTAACGCCCATGACGTACTGTCCACCGCTTCCGTAGCCCTTCGGGTGACCGATTCAAGGCCGAGGTATTTGGCAAGAGGCACGGGTGCCGGAGCGCGAAAGCTTGGGGTTCGCGAAAGGCAAGGCTCCAAGCCTGCCGTTGACTTAAGTTTGCTCCAGGCGCTTGGCAGCTTTGCTTGGCATACTAAAAACTTGCGATTTGAAATTGGAGCAGCCAAAATTGCTTAACGTGCTTTAACCAATCCCATGTCGGCAGCAAATACTTGGATCTCAAGGGTTTACAGGAAAAAGCAGAGCTCTGTGAAAGGAACAAACGTGCGTAAAATCCGCGCGACAGCTTGGCAAACAAACGCGCAATCCGGATAGCCTAACTGTCGAAAAGTTATGAGAATCGCTCAAGTAGGTTTGCGTTAGTGTTGAGTTGCTTAATACCATTTTCTGTGGGCAACAACACTTGCTCCAATGGAATCAAGCTTAGAATCGAGTCTCACTGCATGCACTACATCAAAGCCTGCAAGTGAAACTTAGCCTTTGAGCTCGTTTTGAGCGACTTTTGGGTGAACAAATGAGCTCTCCAAATATACCTTTCTTGCCCAAAACTAGCAAATAGCCCAAACATAAGTTCCGGTTTCCTCCAAAGCTTGTTCCAAGAGCTGCTAGAATTGGGCTTTGGGGCAGGAAGTAGGCCTGTCCCTAGCCGACAACCAGGACTGTTTGCACAACGGCCGCCAGGCCGCCAGATGCCAGGCGATGTTGCCACTCTGCCGAGCTCATGGTATGTTCAGAAAAAATACGCCGGCGTTCAATCGAGCTTAGCTGGAGGCTAGTTTTTTCGTTTGCCAAGCTCCAAGGCTGCTTCAGCTCGGTGATGACCACCTGAGCAGCGCCAGAAACCCTGACAATACAAAGTAGTGAAGGGGGGTGTCCTATAGAATCCCCGTGAAAGCCAAAACGCAGGCCGCGAAAGCTTGCGAAAGCTTATCGCGAAAGTAACCAAAGAAAGTCCCGCCGCGAAAGACCCGCGAAAGCCTGCATGCTGTGTGACGCTCCGCCGCGAAAGCGTCGCGAAAGCAATTCTAAAGAAACCAAAGCCCGCGAAAGCAAAACATGGGGTCGCGAAAGCATCGCGAAAGGGTCCGCGAAAGCAAGTTTATAGGACCGCTTTTTACACAAGAGTATTTGGCACGGCTCACCTGTTTTGTATAGAAATACTGTTGTTGACCAGGGGACTGCCAGGATTCACAAGCATGTCGCCATTGGTTGCCTGGCATGGTTTCCATTGGATGCATGTGCTTGCATGCTGATATCCTGCATCCATTCACGCTCGTTCTTTAGCATCCATTTATCGGGACCAGGGTAGTGCGGCAGCGCCGCGGGTTTCCTTCTGAGTCCCTCCGAAAATAGCCACTAGCAGCAGCTGCTCCATCCTTACAGCTGCGAACCCAGCAGCCCCTGATGTTGTATCTCACAGAGTGCAAGATTCAAGAGTTCCAAGCGCCATGCCCGATTCATGTTTTCACATCGTAAGCAATGCGGCAATAATGGACTCTTCGACGAGATACGCACAGCTTGATCGTGCGGGACCCTTATACACCATACACACACAAGCCCACTAGCAATCAGCTTTGATGTTATGAGCTTGCAGAGAAGCTTTTTGAGAGGGAAGCTTAGCGCAGACAGCACAGGACGTTTGAAATTGTGACCCCGCGGGTGCACCGCACATGGATTTCGATGAGTTGGACGACATCGAGGAGCGACAGTGGTCAGGTTGGCCAGCCGCCTGTTGCGAAGTCGATCAATAAACCTCCCTTTGTGAGGGATTACACCCTTGGGAAATGACCCAGAATGGTTCAAAATAACACGGTTTTATCCGGAAATGTGCCTACATGGGTCAATACCCAGTGGGTGTATTCCCAGGGTGCAAGACCAAAACCCTTAGACCCTTGCATCCAAACAGCACATGCAGGGTCGCACGGCTTCGATCCCCGCAAACGGCGGATGGAAAGGCTTTGACAAGCAATTGAGGGCCCGCAGGTGTGAAGGCTGTACGCAATTGGGAGTCCTCAACGGTTGTGCTTCGATCAGAGAGGGGTGGTGGTAGGGCTCATTCACAACGGAGATCAACGGAGAACCCTGAATGTGCAGCTGCAATTCTCACAGATTTCACTGGGTCCTGTCATCGCCAATGTTGCACAGATGATTGATGAAGTTCGGCATGACAGGTGTTTTCATTCTGTGAGCACACACGGTGGGGGAAGTCTTCGGGTGGTTAGGTCGGCTGTTTGCCGAACTCACATCGCCCAGTGTCCATGGTTCGAGGCAGATAAGCTTGCTCCCCTGTATCTTGGTTGAAAGTAGGTGGACGTTGCGTAGTGGCTACCTACATGAGCCTCAGCACGATTGACAGACTTCAAAAATTGTAGAGGTGCATTGGGTATCACTTGGCTGGCGAGTGAAGTTGTCTGTGAGCAACGAAAAAGCAACAAGTTGTTGAAAAGTAGGCCAGCTGGCGGAAGCTTCAATATTTTTTGGACGTGGCAAGCACTGTGGTCAGAAGTTGTAGCAAAACGCTGTACAAATATTTTAAGTATACATAAATCAGAGGCAGGCTGCAATACGGACCAGATTTGGTACCCCCGACTCCCAAGCCTCAAAGTAAACGATGCAGTGGATGTTCCTCACGCTTAGTCTATCTCAGCGGAAAATAAGTTACAGGCCCAAGCACGACATACTCAAGAGCCATGCAGTTGACGCTGCGATTGTGGTCTTAGTCATGGCCGAAACGCGGAACCAGAACTGGGTGGACGTGGCAGCATCCCTTATCACTAAAGCAACGGCAAAGCCCACTGCGCAAAAGAAACCACAATAAGCAGCCAGAGCCAAAGGCCAGTGAATGATGCGGTGCTGCTCTGAGCGAGCAGGGCCGGCAGCAAGGCATGAACCAAGCAAGCAAACAAGCAAACAAACAAGCAAACCAGGCAAAAGACAAATAAGCAGACAAGCCAAACCAGCCATGCGTTTTAAACAGCAGACAAGACGACATACACAATTGCCGGACTGGATATGCTGGGTTAGCATACTCGTGGAGCCTCGCCTGCCCCAATCCGGGTCAGAAGAAAATCAAGAGGGGTGGGAATGAATCGTCCCCTTGAATACCCACAAAGGTAGCCACTCTTAGATATCCTATGGCACGCCCTCCGGATCGTGAGATGAGCGCGGGTTGCTAGGAGCGTCAGCGCCGCGCACTGCAAGAGATTCAGCGCGTTCGGGCGGAGCAGACGCGGCGGGCTGTGCAGGAGCGGCTTGCAGTTGGGATGGCTATGGGGACGTCAGATAAACCTCATGCCATGATACTGTTGGCGATGAACCAAGTACCATCAAAATATTGGTGATAACCACATATGATACCAGTTGGACTTTCAATTCAAAGCAAACTTTGAGACATGTTTGATATCTCTTTCAAGAGCGTCAACGGGCAATAATGTGTTGCCCACATTGGCATCGACTGCGGGATCCTGGGGGAGTCTAAAACACAAAGCGCGTTCTCCATGAGACCCTGCATCCGGTTCTGTGTAGGCGGGTGGGAAGGCAATCTTGAGCTGGATTCGGGCAAGTTCCCAAAACGTTGCCTGAAGGACAAAGCAGTCATACTGTTTTTGTCGCATCTTGGTTTTCACTGGGTTGTTGCTACGAGGGGTGTGGTTGAACTACAATTGAGGTCCGTGGGTGATTTTCAGGCAAGTGTGGCTTTGGGAGAGTTGGGTTAGAGTTCCTGAAGTGGCAACGCAAGGCGATTGGCTCTTGTGCAATAACTGCTGACATCAACTGCGAAGGAGGGAATGCAGTTGGGCTGGTTCCAGCCCGACCTAAGATCCACACGCAAATGCGCTCACTCAACTGTCAACTGAGAATAGGGTTCCTGTAGGGGGCCTTGTTCAAGACCATGCTTTTTGTGAGTGTTCCAACATACGGTTGACGGTTGAAATCCTGCACCATCTCTTCGAACTCTTTTTCACGACTAAACAAACCTCATACCCCACTCCCCCTTTTCACTGTTGGTGGCAACGGCAGTGCAGGATGTCGGCCATTCCAACATGTTTGAAACCAAGGGCTCGAAACTTCCAATGTAAAATTGGGAGCACGAGGGTTTTTGCAAACCGTAGTGAAAGCGGTGCAGGATTTCGCCCGTCAACAATCTTATGTGCGTTGACGATAGTGTTGAGAGCTGCCAGCTTGGAGTGCCGAGATTGTTTGCTTGTTTGCTTGCTTGTTCTGTTGCCTGCCTGACCGGCTACCTGCCTGCGTTGTTGCCCGGTTGCGTGCTTGCTTGTTTTGTTCGTTTGTGTGTTTTCTTGTGTTTTTTGTTTTTGTTTTTTGTTTGTTTGCTTGCTTGCTTGTTTGTTTGTTTGTTTGTCTTTCGTGTTTGCTTGTTTATTTTGTTGTTTTGTGTTGTCGCTTGCAGGCTTGCATGCTGGCTTGCATGCTGGCTTGCATGCTGGCTGTTTTGCTTCTTTGCTTGCTGGCTTGCTTGCTGGCTTGCTTGCTGGCTTGCTTGCTTGTGTGCTTGCGTGTGTGCTTGTGTTTGCTTGCTTTGTTGTTTTGTTGTGTTTTGGGTTTGGTTGTTGATTGTCTTGTAGTATGTCGGTTGGCTGCTTTGGGTTGTTTTGGTTGGCTTGATTTGTTCCGTTGTTTCTGTGTTGTTTTTCTTTCATGGTTGGTTTGTTTATTGCCAGCGTTATTTCAGGAGCAGTACCAACAGCGGCAACGAGCGGTGAAAGCTGTGAAGCCAGTTCAGTTTGGCGCTTAGTTTCAGCTCTCGGCTTCGAGCTCTCTCACAGCTAGATCTATCCAGCCGCAAATGGCTGGAATATGTCCGAAGGTTGCGCTTAGGGAACCCAGCCTCCAGAGTTTTGAGAAGAGCGCAGATTCGAGTCATGAGCCATTTCTTTGAAGACTTGAACATGGTGGAGAAAAGAAGATGCCTCCAAGTTGCCAGTGCTTGCTTGAAATTGGTGATCAATTGCAGAGACATGCCAGAGGAGGTGCTCTGTCAAAATGCACAGTGAAATCAATCTTTGCACGCAAGCCTGACAGGTCATGAACAACTCTCCCTTCCGTCTTCTTGCTGGTGACTATTTGTGCAGAGATTTTTGGGAAACCCTAACGTGCCAGGTGGGGCCTTGGGTTTGAGACACTGAGAATTACTCCATCGTGAGATGGCCTAAGGCCGGGCCCGTCGCCTCGCAGGCCTGATCCACCAGAACCGCAGGCGTGAGATATGCTTGAACCGTGTCGCGCGACGCATATTCTCATGACTCCATCGATTTTGAATAGTCTACTCTCAGCAATGTGATGACACGGTTGGACCTCAGCTCGAACAAGCTTCCTGTGTGTGTGTGTGTGTGTTTGCTTGTGTTTGTGGTTGTGCCGTTGTGCCGTTGTGTGTGGTGTCTGTACCTGGGCGGTTGTGTGTGTGTGTGGGTGTGCGTGTTTGCGCCACCAACTAGTATATGTAATATATATATATATATATATGTGCATGTGCACAGATGTGGTCGCGCGGTGTTGTATTTATTGTGCACTTGTGTGCGTGTGTTATGTGTTATGTGTTATTTGCTTGCTTGCATTTTTTTGAAATACTGCATTGTGGTTTGTATGGTTGTTTTTTATTGCGACTTGTGTTGTGTTGTGTTGTTTAGTGGTGTTTTCTTTGTTTGCCTTTTGTTTGGCTGGTATGCTGCTGCTTGCTTGCTTGCTTGCTTGCAGGCTTGTTTGCTCGCTTGCTTGCTTGCTTGCTTGCTTGCTTGCTTGCTTGCTTGCTTGCTTGCTTGCTTGCTTGCTTGCTTGCTTGCCTTTCTATGTGTGTGTGTGTGTCAGTTTGTGGTTGACTGTTTGTTTGTATGTGTGCTTGTTTGTATGTGTTGGTTGGTTGGTTGGTCGGTCGGTCGGTCGGTCGGTCGGTTGGTTGGTTGGTTGGTTGGTTGATTGGTTGAAGGGTTGAAGGGTTGAAGAGGTGAGGGTTGAAGGGTTGGTTGGTTGGTTTGTTGGTTGGTTGAAGGGTTGGTTGGTTGGTTGGTTGGTTGGTTGGTTGGTTGGTTGAAGGGTTGGTTTGTTGAAGGGTTGGTTGGTTGGTTTGTTGGTTTGTTGAAGGGTTGGTTGGTTGGTTGGTTTGTTGGTTGGTTGAAGGGTTGGTTGGTTGGTTGGTTGAAGGGTTGGTTGGTTGGTTGAAGGGTTGGTTGGTTGGTTGGTTGGTTGGTTGTTTGGTTGGTTGGTTGATTGGTTGCATGGATGGATGGATGGAGGGACGTTTGTTTTGTTGGCTTGTTTGTTAGTTTGTTTGCTTGTTGGTTTGTTTGTTTGTGTGTGTGTGTTTGTGTGTGTGTGTTTGTGAGTGTGTTTGTGTGGTCGGTTGTTTGTTGGTTTGGTTTGCTTGTCTGTTTGTTTGTTTGTGTGTTTCTGTTTGGTCGTTTGTTTGTTTGTTTGTTTGTTTGTTAGTTTGTTAGTTTGTTTGATTTGATTTGATTTGATTTGATTTGATTTGGTTGGTTGATTGATTTGATTGATTGATTGATTGATTGATTGATTGATTGATTGATTGATTGATTGATTGGTTGAGTGTTTGCCTGTTTGTCTGTGTCTGTCTGTCTTTGTCTTTCTCTGTCTGTCTCTTTGTGTCTCTTTGTGTCTCTGTCTGTCTCTGTCTGTGCCTGCGTCTGTGTCTGCGTCTGTGTCTGTCTGTGTCTGTCTGTTTTTTCTTTGTTTGTTCGTTCGTTCGTTCGTTTGTTTGTTTGTTTGGCTTCTGAACAAAATGTGCTTTTGCGTTGCTTGTTTGTTTGGTTTATTTGGATTGTTTGCCTGCATTTTTGTCTTTCTGCTTGTCTGCCTGTTTGTTTGTTTGTTTGTTTGTTTGTTTGTTTGTGTTTGGTTGTTTGTTTGCTTGGTTGGTTGGCTGTTGTGTTGACCAGTTTGTTTGATTGATTGGTTTGTTTTGGTTTGGTTTGATTTGATTTGATTGGACTGGATTGGAAGGGATTGAGTGATGGATGGATGGATGGATGGATGGATGGATGGATGGATGGATGGATGGATTGATTGACTTGATTGGTTGGTTGGTTGATTTGATTGATTGGATTGGATTGGATTGGATTGGAGTGGATTGATTTACTTGATTGATTTGATTTGAGTTGATTTGAGTTGATTTGATTTGATTTGATTGATTGATTTGATTAATTGATGGATGGATGGATGGATGGATTCGATGGATTGATGGATTGATTGATTGATTGATTGATTGATTGATTGATTGATTGATTGCTTGATTGTCCGTCTGTCTGTCTGTCTGTCTGTGTGTTTGTCTGTTTGTCTGTTTGTCTGTTTTTCTGTTTGTCTGTTTGTCTGTTTGTCTGTCTGTCTGTCTGTGCTTGCTTGCTTGCTTGCTTGCTTGCTTGCTTGCTTGCTTGCTTGCTTGCTTGCTTGCTTGCTTGCTTGCTTGCTTGCTTGCTTGCTTGCTTGCTTGCTTGCTTGCTTGCTTGCTTGTTAGTTTTTTTGTTTGTATTTGTGCGTTGTTGTTCGTGTTGCGTTCGTTGTTTGTTTGTTTGTTTGGTTTGATTGATGGATTGATCGATGGATTGATTGATTGATGGATGGATGGATCGATCGGTCGGTCGGTCGGTCGGTTGGTTGGTTGGTTGGTTGTGCGTGTGTGCGTGTATGTGTTTGTGCGTATGTTCGGTGTGTGTGTGTGTGTGTTGGCTTGCTTTTGACCAGCCAGATGCCTGAGCATCACCAGTGAGACTTGTTTTCTATCGGGGGGAGAAACAAAGGCACATGCAGACCTTTTGGCTATCAAAGAGTGTGCCTGGCTAGGTCCGGGGTGAAAAGTACAGGTGCGGTACATTGCACAAAACTGTCCTTAGGTTGCTGCAGTCGATGCCCCAAGTAAACCAATGCCAACCACGAACCATGGTAGAAGATTAACAGACTTAGAACCAGCTCCTTCGATAGGACCTGGAACCAGCACAGCCCGTTGGCCTGGCCGGTTCTGCCCTCGGTGAAACACTGGTGCCAGAAAAGTACAAGCCTATTTTTGCTTGCGTGCTTGCCTGCATGCACCAGGTTTCGCCTGCTTAGGTTTTCATCCTTTATGGAGCCTGCAGCACCAGAAGTCCGCACTGCGTCTTGGCTGCTTGATTTGTTCTGCGAGCAGCGGTCGTTGGCCTTATTCCAGCGGTATACGATGGAAACACGTAGATGTACACATTGAATAGATGTATTCATGTATAAATATATACACGTGTTCAACATGAGTTCAAGCCTACGCGTTGTACTTGTTCTACTCGTTCTCCAAGAGGATATTGTGGCAGAACATCCATAAGGAGCTACGCGCATGTGTTTGCGCTTCGACCATGTCTTAGGCCGGCCAAAGAACCAGAGCCCGTGGAACGGCGCGCGCCGCGCGCGCCGCGGCGGCGGGGCTTCCAGGAGCTTCTTGGCACCATGAGCCTGAGATGCTCGGAATGCGCGGAGTGACCGCGGAGGGTTCTATGAGGCAAAGTTTGACAAGTGGCTGATTGACTCATTGCCCAAGAGGCTAGAGCTGGAAACAATGGTATGCTCACAGGTCCCTTGCTTGAAAGCTGCAGAAGGCAATGCTTGAATGGGCTTCCGACAAACATCACCAACCTGTTTGTTTTGCTTCTGAGTGGAGCAAGAGCTCGCCAGCAAGTAGCTTGAGTTTCTTGGCGCGCGCCATGTGATTGTTGCAAGGTTTCAGAAAGAGAAGCAGGATAAGCATGAGGAGCCAAAGCAGACTCCGCCTCCTGCGCGCCTCAGGTTGCAGTTAGGCTCAATTAAGTTTAAGAGTTGGCTTTGCTTGTTCTCTTTACTCGTGTATGATGAACCATATTTGGCGCCGGAGTGTCGAATTCTTGGGGCAATCCACATCAACATCTCGACACTTTCCAGAAGTTGCGACCAGTGTGTCTGAAGCTTGAGTCCTTTTGGCGTTCACGGGGTTTCTTGAGCGTAAGTGGTCAACTGAAGTAAGGCCTAAGGCCAAGCATAGATGTGCCCCACTGACATGTCATCTCGTATTTGAGATTCTTGATCGCCTGCGAGGGCAAGTTGCAAACTGCTACCAGCCCCAGGCCACTCGCAAGGCAAGAAGGCGGTCCAGAGGCCGAGTTAGATGGGCCGGTGATCCAAAGTCTGCATGGGACAAGGCACAAAGAAAGCATGATTTCCCATACTGCCTGCATAGGAACATCATGGGATTTTATGGTTTAAGGGTTACCCCGCCGTGAGGCTCAGGAAGGTTAAGCGGTCCGGTCCGTTTTGGCGTATGTCGTGTTTCTCCAAACAACACCTGCGGCGCAATCATGCGAAACGTATCCGTATATGATTTGACGGGCTGATCGCATAGAATCATGATGTGCTTAGCACTTTGCTCACCTTGCATGAAACAACGGCAAAGCGAATTTCTCTTGTAGATGTTTGACCTTCACGACGCTTGTTGCCCCTTGCTTCACAGGGGGATCCCATGGCGGCGTTTGCAGATCGCCTGATGGCACAGGCCCAGGAGCGCGCTTGCAAGAACAGCCTTCTGAGCATGCTCCAGGTTTTGGCGTTGTTTGGTGGCATATGGCTGTGGCTCAAAACATGTACCACCATGTTGCCTTGGTAAATGGAACCAACAACTAAAACCCGCGTAAACCCAGCTGTATCATCAGGGCTCCTTAAAAGATACATGTTGGTCATTTGAAACATGGCTTTTTCCGCCAAGACAAAGGGACAAACCACCATTTACAAGGCAATGTTCAGGTGTATGTAAGGATCCCTGTTACACAACCATCATTTGAAGATGCTTCAACAAGGAGGTTGCCCGACCCCGTTGATCCATTTGGAGGGGGCTTGGAGAGCTATGGGCCACTGATCACGTTGAGCAGCCATAGGAAGAGCGGGAGCTCCAGAAGCGCTGGGAGCACCAGCAGCTGAGCGACCAGACCCTGAAGGTGAAATCTGCTCGGCCGGAGACGGAGGCACGCCGAAAGAAACGCTAGGCTTGATGCGGGTGTGGTACTTTGTTTGGTGGTTTTGAGGGAACACCTAAATGGACAACCAACATTTGTTGTTGTTGTTTTTTGTTTCCTTTTCTTTTTTTGGGGGGGAGCCCAAAAAACAGATATATCCATGAGAAGACTCTTTGCCGTATTTTTTCGGTTGGATATGTTCGAAGGTTTTCCGAGTAAGTCTCTGGGACGGAGACGCCATGTGTCCAGGGCCTGGAAGAGGAGGACGAGGCGCGAGTGGTCGCGTGTTTGCTTTGAACGGTAGACGAAGCCAACCGCAGCAGTCTTGCTTTCGCATTCGAGCAGAACCCCCCCAAAAAACAGAACCCAAACTTTATTGAAATTCCTTTTTGGCGATGCTCATTTGGCACATTTGGTGTGTGTGTGTGTGTGTCCTGCTTGAACAGCCCAAACAATGGCATAGGCTCGGCGCCCGTGTGTACTTAGCTACCTCGGGCAGGTGCCAGCTTTGAACGCCATGATTGCCATCCTCGATCGGCACGAAGAGGAGGACTCGGCACTCCAAACACCATGGGTCAAAGCAAGCCTCATGAGAGCGGGGCTTTTGGATCACAGGAGCAAGAGTTTGAGCGCCTCAAGCCCTACCTGCCTGAGCTCGGGCGGCAGGCCTGCAACTCACGATTCACAAATTCTCACCACGTCTGGAGTCTGGAGCCACTTGCCGCCTTTGGATGTGTCGCCAGGGAACTCGGAGCATCGTTCCCATGGCCGAGGAGCGACTCCTTCTCAGGGACATTGGAGGTGCACAGACGTCCCCCCACTTGACCCGGTGCAGTGCTGTGTTGAAAGCGTGTATGTTCATACCATTTTAAGCCAGGGCACTCCCATGCAATGAGCCACCCTTAATTCAAGAGCGCTTGCATGCGTTGATTGCATGGCCTGACCTGGCGAGGATGGCAGCAATCCTTTCGTCACCCAGGCGGTACAGGTCTTTCAGCAGTACTACCCGGACGTCAGCCGGCTCAGTTCAGATGGAGTAGTTTTGCTTTGAACCCAATCCCGTTGCATGCTTCAAAATCTGTCAGAAGCCGAACTGGACGTTGTTTCCAGGTGGACTTTTCCTGTGCCTTCGGCGAGCACTACAAGGAGGTGCTGCATGCATGACCCCCAGTTTTGGCCAGATCTAGCCCGGGGTTTTGTTTGGATCTACCGCATCCCAGAGCCTTTGGGCTTATTGGGGGTCTCCTAAAGTAGCTGTATCTCGGCGTTCGTTTTGGAGGCTGCAAGGCATCGCAGGGGGATGCTAATTACCAGTGCCAGTGTGTGTGTGTGTGTCATGCCACAAAGCTGCACTGGAAAGCTGCTTTCGTGTCCGGTTGGTGGCAAGCTGTTCATAGTACTAGCAAAGGACCCATGGCTCTGCCTTTGCATAGTGTTGCAGTGAATCCAACGGCAAAATCACAGCTACTATTTATATTTGCCGCCGCTGCCTTACGTGGCGCCAATGTGGTTTCCATGAGGCTGCGGCGCATCGTTCGGCACGGGGAGGCCATGGTGCCATGTGCGGCTTCGCAGATGATGCTAATTTTAGGCATCATGTTGTAACCCCACAAATGAAGAGGCGACATGTGTGTGTGTGTGTCAAGTTGTTCAGAGCAGTAAAATTGGTGGCTTTCCTTTTGGTTTCCCTTTGAGGCAACCTGAAAGGGGTCCCCAAAAACAACAAGCGGAGTCAAAATCGGGTGGCCAGGCCACGTAGAGCAGCTCCAACTGCGAAACCTGGAGATGGCTGAGGAGGACAAGTAGCATGCTGCATGCTACCGGTTCGTTTTTGAAGGAACCCGTTGGGAGCAACTCAAAGGAGAAGGGAATCCACCATGTTCCATTTGAGGGTTTCACCTTTGAGACAACTGCACCTGCCTAGTCTTCAAACCAAAAGCCCTAGTGCCCATGATTGTTCAGCATCCCCAGTGACCCGCAGCTTCGGGAAGAAGCTTAACTGATTTAGCATTTCGCAGTTCCCGCAAGTGTGCAACATGAGAATTCTGGGTTTGTCTCGGTGTGAAAGCCGGGTGTTTTCTTTATGCGGAAGATATTTCCAAGGAGCAGCGGCGGAAAGAGGAGCGCCGGAAACTCCTCAGGCTGGCTCGAAGCTCCGAATCGCTCGCATCTGGCTGCGGCAGTTTTGACCCAATGCTGAAGCTGACATCTAAAATAGCCAAGTGGGGACGCACATTGGACATCGCTCAAAATTTGATGGGGAGAAGCTCTCCCCTGCCAAGCATCGCAAGGGACCTTCGCCAGCGGCGATACTTGCTGCAGGAGAAGCCTCCTGGCAACATACGCACATAAAGGGACATAGTAAGTTGCTAGTAGGGCCTTGTTATAACCCACTTACCATGGTTACAGGTCTCCTAAGTGGGTTACAACCAGGCTTACTAACCACGTACTAAGTACCTTGCACCGTTAAGTAGGGGAGCACTGCAATGTGAAAGAGGGCAGTGTGAAGAATGTCGTTTTCGGGATGCATTTGCAAGGTGTGCTTTGAACTAGCTCAAAACGCCGTAGTTTGCTTGGCTCACGTGCCAGAAGTTGTTGCACCATGAGGCGGTGTCTCAAAGCTGATCCAATCGGAATCGCCTGTCTCCTTGTTCTGCTCTTTCACCAAGTCTGAAGCAGGGCCTTTCACTGCAGGAGCTTTATTTGTTAGCCAAGTTGCAAGGCCTGTTAACCAAGTTGCAAGGCCAGTTGGGAGCAGGTGTGTTTTAGTGCGTATTGCACAAGCTGGAAAGGAAGGACAAGGGAGGGAGGGGTATTGTAGAGAGAGAGAGAGAGAGACCATTTCGCATGCACATCGTGACATCCCGCAAAACCGATTTGGCAGCCAGCCATGGCGAGGCAGTGAGCCAGTAACGACGTCACATCTTCAAGCGCAGACAGCTCGTAGCCAAGGCAGCGAGCCAGGGGCTCTGTGGGTGACACGAAGATTGCAAAGGTGGGAGCGGCGGCGACGTGCGATGTTGAATGAGTCCCGCAAATTCAGTCAGGTGCATGTAGCCTCAAGCTGTGCTTTGACAAGTAAAATTGTTTTGAATAAAGACTGGTCAGCGGATTGCAAAGGACTATGTTTTGTGTGGGAAAAAATGAAAATATAGCAGTGAAAGTGCCACTGCTGTACGATCTTGACAATCCAGGTTTGCGGGAGTAAAGCCAAATACACATCTTACCCTCAAGTGCATGTGAAGGATCTGCTTGCTGGCGCTTGTCAAAGAGCGGGCTACCAAGCAGACTGCATCCTTGGCGTAGGTCGCTCCTCCAGCCATGTCCTCGCAGGCAGGGACTTCCAGTCATAGCTGCGCTTACGCTCCTGACAAAACTTGATTGACGTGCAGGCCACCTGCAGTAAGATTGCTTGCGATAGGGAAAGGCCAGGACACATTAGGATAGTGCGCTCAAATGCCTTGCCCATGTGGGCAGCCCAGGCCGTGAGTATAACAGGCCGTGCACCATGCGTCGAGGCGCTTTCATTCCCCAGTGCGCCGAGCAGTGCTGCGAACGGGCCTGGCAGCCTATTGTCCAAGCCATGGACATCATTTGCCTGAGCACAAGGCCACGAGGTTCAAGGAAACTGGTGTTTTTATTGCATGTGCGCTGATAACTTTGGCATTTTCCGGCACACTGAATGCACCTCACATGGCCGCATGGCATTGCACGGAGGCTTCAGTTTCCGGGCATGGAGGACGACGCCACCGAGACCGAGGTTTGCTTTCCAAGGCGGATCATGCCGAGAGCTTTGTTGGGGGTTGTGAGCAACCGCATATCAGATATTATCAGGTAGGTACGAAGGTCAAGGCTTGTCATTGTCTCACTGGAATCTGTTTAGCTCTCTCATGCTTTGGCGCCCAAGGAAACTCTGCGAAGTGAATGAAGCTGGACAAAGACTTTTCCACCATCCAAAGACCTGTTCCATTTCCAGGGCAAGGACAAGGGCTATAAGCAAGAAGCCCGCGCACATGTGATCAGATGTTGAGCGGCTGTTTATCACGTGCTGTATTGACGTCCGACCAGGGCAACGGCGGCTGTAGAGAAGAAGCATAAGCCGCCGGAGCCCAATGTCGAGCGAAGGAGCCTTTTGAGTTGGTACTTGTCTACGGAGGTGCTGGTGCCTTCAGTTTTTTCTGGCTGGATGTACCGGCTGCGCTTTTTTTTTTTTCCGACACCAAGCTGGTCGCACACTTGGTATATATATATAATATAATATATAGAGTTGTCAATATTGTGTGAAATAAGCACTCCCAGGCACTGTTTGAGAGCGGAGGCAGCAACTCACTTCAAGCGTCTCTTGCCAAAAGCCCACCCCCAACGAAGGGCAGACTGTCAGCAAAGACGACAACAGTTCTGGAGATATCCAATGTAAGACCAATTGAAGTCCTTCAAATACAGCATCATTTGCATGTGAACTACAAGCATGTTGGTCAGTGTTAAAGAAAAAGAAACTTCTTTATTGAATGTGTTCATTTCTGCATATCGTATTTAGCCGAAGCCGAGGCTGGGCCTGCTTGCTTCACTGAAGCTCGAGCTGGGAGAGGCTTGGACCGGGCTCAGCGGCTCTTGTGGCTGCATCGCTTGTTTCGCTTGCTCTCCTAAGTGGAGTGGAGGTTGGGGCGCGTTGTTGACTGGCGTTTGTCGCTGCGGTAGCAATCAGGACCAGGCTTGGTCTGAGTATGCAAGCACGGAATGTGTGTGTGTGTGTATGTGTGTTTGTGTTGCTGCGTGTTTGTTTGCTGTTTTTGTTTTTGCTTGAGTGTCTTTTGTCTCTTTTTCTCTTCGTCTCTTTGTCTCTTTGTCTCTTTTCTGTCTGTCTGGCTGCCTGCCTGCCTGCCTGTCTATCTGTCTGTTTTTTTGCCGTTGGTTTGCCTGTGTCGGTCTGCTGTCTCTCTGTCCGTCAGTCCGTTTGTCTGTCTGCCTGGCTGTCTGTTTGTCTGTTTGTCTGTCTGTCTGTCTGTTTTATTTGTTTGTTTGTTTGTTTGCTTGCTTGTTTGAGTGTGTTGTTTGCTTCTTTGTTTGGTTTGTGTATTTGTTTATTGGTTTGTTTAAATTGGTGTGTGCGTGTGGGTGTGTTTGTTTGCCGGATTGTGCATTGCTTGGTGTTTGTTTGTTTGTTTGTTTGTTTGTTTGTTTGTTTGTTTGTTTGTTTCTTTCTTTGTTTGTTTGTTTGTTTGTTTGTTTGTTTGTTTGTTTGTGTGTTTGTGTGTTTGTTTGTTTGGTTTGTGTATTTGTTTATTGGTTTGTTTAAATTGGCGTGTGCGTGTGGGTGTGTTTTTTTTTTTTTTTGCATTGCTTTTTTTCTTGCTTGTTTGTTTGTTTGTTTGCTTGTTTGCTGGGTTGCTTGGTTGCTTGATTGCTTGATTGCTTGATTGTTTTTGTTTGTGTTTGTTTGCTTGGTTGCTTGCTTGATTGATTGATTGATTGATTGATTGATTGATTGATTGATTGATCAAATGTTTTGCTTGATTGCTTGCTGGCTGGCTCGCTCGCTCGCTCGCTTGCTTGTGTGGTTCTCGGTTGGTGTGTTAGCAAGCTTGCTTGCTTGCTGGCTCGCTCGCTCGCTGGCTAGCCAGTTTGCTTGCTTGCATGCTTGTTTGTTTGTTGCTTCTTGCCTGGTGCCTGCCTTGCTTTGATTGCCTCGCTGCCTGGCTTATTTGGCTTGCCTCGATCGCTCCGCTTGCTTGCTTCGCTTGCTTGCTTCGCTTGCTTGCTTCGCTTGCTTGCTTCGCTTGCTTGCTTTGCTTGCTTGCTTCCCTTGCTTGCTTCCCTTGCTTGCTTGTTATCTGGTGTTTTGTCCCCGGGATGTTGGCTGCTTGAGCGAATATTCTCAGAGCAGTTCAAGCAAGGCATTATGCTACCTGCCTTGAGAGGAAGTACAAAGCAGACCTGCACATCGAATCAATCAGCATCAGAAAAGCAAGACAGAGCAGGTCATGATGCTGCTTACATATTGAGATCAATCCTGCAGAAGAAGAAGTGTACACGGCACGAACCAGTTCTTTTGCGTTTTTTTTTTCCCCCCCCCGCAAGTAGGAATTGACTGGTCCTTTTGATTGCGACAACTGGCTGCAGGTCTCATAAGCATCAGTCGATGATATCTTCCCTTCGAACTTGAAAACCGAAAGCCCGGCACTGGGCTAAGAGAGGACGATGAACCCTTCACCTTGGAGGATCTCACGGGCTTGCCCCCGCGGAAGGCGGGTCAAGGGTGGCATCGATTGAAAAACCGAACAGGGCACTCACTTGTACATTCAACCTTGCTTTAGATGGGTGCAGTGTTCAGAATGGGGGATAGATCGAGTCGAAATACCAGCTTGAATCATTTGCACGTATAGTTATCAGCCTTATATTATTTAAGGGCTGCCGCCCAGTGCCGCCGACCCCTCCGCTGGGGGCCAGCCGAGGGTTTTTTTTGTTCTGGCAGCGGCTTTTGGTTGGTTCAGGCTTGCTGGCTTGCTGGCTTGCTCGCTCGCTTGATTGTTTGCTTGTTTTCAGCGCTTTTCCAGGCCGCGCTCGTTTGCCCACACAGCGAGCACCAACCAAAGGAGCGCTATATGGAAAGTAGACAGCAATCGGTCCCCAGGGCGCAACCAGCAAGAACAGCTTCGCGTCCAGCGCGCTTGGAGGCCGCACTCGCTTCGCTGCAGCGAGCACGAACCAAAGGAGTGCGCCGGCAGCCTGCTCCGCCGCGGCCGAGTGCCTAACGTCGCATTTGAGTCCAACATGCAGCAAAGCTATCGGTGCAGAGGGAGCGGCCAGCCACAAAAGCTTCGCTTCCCGCGCTTTTCCAGGCCGCACTCGTTTGTCCACAGCGAGCGCCAACGAAAGGAGTGCGCCGGCAGCAGAAAGGAAAAGGAAAGCAACCAAAGGAGTGCGCAGAAAAGGAGAAAAAGGAAGAAAAAAGGCCGTACGGGCGGGCCGCGAGAGAGCTTCAGCGCTGAAAACTGTGCCCTGCAGGTGTTCGAGCGCTGTTTTAGGCCGCACTCGTTTGCCCCCCACAGCGAGCACCAACCAAAGGAGTGCGAAGACAGGCCGAACGGGCTGGCCGTGACAGAGCTTCAGCGCTGAAATCTGCGGCCAGCAGGGGTTTGAGCACTCTCGGCCTTCTCAGCTCAGGGGTAGTTGGTGTAGCGGCATCACACCCAGCATGTGAGAGGGCGGGCTCAATCCCCGGCCTGTCCATGCCCATGCGCGCCTGCGTCTGGGACAGTCTGCCGATCCCTGCTCTTCTTTCCTTTGGGTTTGCTGTGCGTCTTGCCAAGGGCGGCTGTTTCCACCGCGGCCGGGTGCCGAACGTCACTGTAGAATCCTATACAGAAGGTAGAAAGCTATCGGTCCCCAGGGCGCGACCAGCAAGAACAGCTTCGCGTCCAGCGCGCTTGGAGGCCGCACTCGCTTCGCCGCAGCGAGCACGAACCAAAGGAGTGCGCCGGCAGCCTGCTCCGCCGCGGCCGGGTGCCTAACGTCGCGTTTGAGTGGCCTCTTTTCGCTGTGGGCAAACGAGCGCGGCCTGGAAAAGCGCTCAAGCACCTGCAGGGCACAGTTTTCAGCGCTGAAGCTCTGTCACGGCCCGCTCGTCCGGCCTTTTTGCTTCCTTTCTGCTGCCGGCGCACTCCTTTGGTTGGTTCTCGCTGTGGGCAAAGGAGTGCGGGCCCGCCCGTTCGGCCTCTAGTCTTCCTTTCTGCTGCCGGCGCACTCCTTTGGTTTCTTTCCTTTTCCTCTCTGCTGCCGGCGCAAGCGCGGGAAGCGAAGCTTTTGTGGCTGGCCGCTCCCTCTGGGCCTTCAGCGCTGAAAGCTATGCGCAGCAGGTATTTGAGCACTCTCGGCCTGCTCAGCTCAGGGGCAGTTGGTGTAGTGGTATCACACCCGCTCAGCATGCGAGAGGGGCTGGGTTCAATCCCCGGCCTGTCCATGCCCATGTGCGCCTGCGTCTGTCACAGTTTGCCTCTCCCTGGTCTTTCATCCCTTTGGGTTTGCTGTGCGTCTTGCCAAGACCGGCTGGTACGCCGCGGCCGGGTGCCAAACGTCACTTTTGAATCCTATATAGAAAGTAGAAAGCTATCGGTCCCCAGGGCGCGACCAGCAAGAACAGCTTCGCGTCCAGCGCGCTTGGAGGCCGCACTCGCTTCGCCGCAGCGAGCACGAACCAAAGGAGTGCGCCGGCAGCCTGCTCCGCCGCGGCCGGGTGCCTAACGTCGCGTTTGAGTGGCCTCTTTTCGCTGTGGGCAAACGAGCGCGGCCTGGAAAAGCGCTCAAGCACCTGCAGGGCACAGTTTTCAGCGCTGAAGCTCTGTCACGGCCCGCTCGTCCGGCCTTTTTGCTTCCTTTCTGCTGCCGGCGCACTCCTTTGGTTGGTTCTCGCTGTGGGCAAAGGAGTGCGGGCCCGCCCGTTCGGCCTCTAGTCTTCCTTTCTGCTGCCGGCGCACTCCTTTGGTTTCTTTCCTTTTCCTCTCTGCTGCCGGCGCAAGCGCGGGAAGCGAAGCTTTTGTGGCTGGCCGCTCCCTCTGGACCTTCAGCGCTGAAAGCTATGCGCAGCAGGTATTTGAGCACTCTCGGCCTGCTCAGCTCAGGGGCAGTTGGTGTAGTGGTATCACACCCGCTCAGCATGCGAGAGGGGCTGGGTTCAATCCCCGGCCTGTCCATGCCCATGTGCGCCTGCGTCTGTCACAGTTTGCCTCTCCCTGGTCTTTCATCCCTTTGGGTTTGCTGTGCGTCTTGCCAAGACCGGCTGGTACGCCGCGGCCGGGTGCCAAACGTCACTTTTGAATCCTATATAGAAAGTAGAAAGCTATCGGTCCCCAGGGCGCGACCAGCAAGAACAGCTTCGCGTCCAGCGCGCTTGGAGGCCGCACTCGCTTCGCCGCAGCGAGCACGAACCAAAGGAGTGCGCCGGCAGCCTGCTCCGCCGCGGCCGGGTGCCTAACGTCGCGGCTGAGTCCAATATGCAGCAAGGCTATGGGTCTAGAGGGAGCGGCCAGCCAGAAAAGCTTCGCTTCCCGCGCTTTTCCAGGCCGCACTCGTTTGTCCACAGCGAGCGCCAACCAAAGGAGTGCGCCGGCAGCAGAAAGGAAAAGGAAAGAAAAGAAACGAAGAAGAACAAGAAAAAAGGGAAAGAAAGAAGGCTGGTAAGGTACAGGGCTGAACGAGCGAGGGCGAAAGGGAAGGGAGAAGGCTGCCACAGTCACGCTCCAACGCTAAACGAACACTCCCCCAGCGCCTTCCCCTTGCAGGCAGGGGGTCGGCGGATACAGCAGGCCATTACTTGGCATCTTCAACTTTCTTAGGGCTATCCGTCAAATGCAGAGACCTCCAGCATTCACTGGGTGCCATTGGAATGACCGTTTCACAGCTACTGGTATGTCGCGCTTTTGTTGTTTACCGCCCAACAGGCGCGGTCCTTCTTGCTGCACTCGCTTGGATGGCCTTACAGACCCATTGCGTTGACCATTCAAGTAAATATTGCCACAGCAACATACCCATCCTTGTGTTTGGATTGTTTCCAGCTCACAATTGTTTGATGCATCTACAGTAAATCGAAGTCAGAAGACTGTACTTTTCTTTGAGTCGAGGACAGGAAGGTCGCCATTTGATTGTGTGAACACCCAAGCTGACACCCTCATTGGATACATGTCCCATTCGAAGATGGGCCCAGATCTAAAGAGTAATACATGTCCAACGGAGAGCGAATGACTACTTCAACGTTATTTGTGGTGCTTAATTACTTTGGGGCTTCGGGCTCGCAAGCATACAGGCAGCTACGCAGCCAAGGCGGGGGTTGGTGTGAGCGGTCGTGGGTGAGGAAAGTTGGAGGGTTTTGAGTGGCTGAAGATTGGCACTGTAGTAGTGATTGATTTGCGATGGCCTGCCATTTTTCCCACCGCAGACAGAGTTTTGTCTAGCGTTTTGGCGAGCAGCCGGCTCGAGTGGGCATGTAGTGCACCTCACTAGCAGATCAGCCACACTTGCCGGAGATTTCGAGTGCACAACGGCTCGGTGCACGACGGCTTCCAAGCTGCTCGCATTTTGACGTTTTCAGGCCGCCGACCCGCACTCTCGCAGAGCACGGGCCCCAGAAAGTCGTGGCAAATGGCAACCGCTGATCCTTTCTCATGGGGACCGGAAAGGATATGCGTGATGGTGAGGGGTAACAGAATGTAACAGAGCTCTCTGCAAGTTGACGCACTGGTCTGTCCAGCCAAAGCCTGCTCTGCAAAAGTCTGCTCTGTAGGCATAGGGAAATCACTCAAAATCCGGATACATATCGAGGGCATGCAACGAGAGGACAATTTGAGGCAACGTGAGGTGTGAAGCGAATATGCTACAAGGGGGTATGTAACTAGTATGTAACGAGAAGAAGAAAAGCTGGAACAGTTATCAAGGAGGGGCAGGAAGAATCTTCTTTGTGCTAAGGAATTCATATCCGTCGGCTTCCCTCAAGTGGGTCAAACATAGGTACCCAGCATGGCACCCTGGTAAACGGAACGGACCAAAATCTGCGGTCCATGTGAAACATTGATCCGAGGGAGGCGGATCGCCAGCGGAGGGCCATGGAGCAAGAGCAGCGCCTCGAGCGGCTCAAGGAGCCACGGGTAAGCGGAGCCATCGGAGTTGCTTGGAAAAGGAGCTGCCGGGTTCCGAGTTTTGTACTGACGCGAGAGAGTTGATGGTAACCGGAGGAGCGGCGAATGCAAAAGGAGAAAGCCAAGGCTTGGGAAATGAAGGCGCGGGCAGTTAGACATGCGTGTTGCCTCTGAGACAAGCATGCCCCAGTATGTTTCACATGTGAATGGCATTGGCATGAGCAGGTGAGGAAAGTTCAAAACCACTTTGTGTTGCGATTCAAAGCGGGTGGTCATAAGGCCGCCGGGCATCGCAAACATGTCGCGGCGCAAGTGCAAGTCTCGTAGGGTGATCGGGTAAGCTACCCTGTGCTCGCGAGAGCTCGCTTGAGCAGCTCGATATTAGAAATCCTTGAGGACGTTTTGAACGCTCAGGTGAGTCCAGCCTTCAGCATATCTGATTGAAAGCCCGAATATCGTGACCATTTTCGCAGGACGTTGGGCAACCTTTCAGTGTGGGGAAGCCCAGCGGCCTGTGGCTACAGACGTTCGATGAGGAGTCGCCTGAGGGCTAAGATCATTGGTTTTTTGCTTTAATGTGAGGATCTGGAGAGGCATGTAGCTTGAGCAGCCGAGTTCGAATTGCTGATAGATGATTGAGATCAATGTTGCCCTGAGCACGCTTAGATTGCAAGAAACGACTGCATCGTGAAGCCGAAGCCATGCATGAATCAGGATTGATGCAGGTTATGATGAAAAGGCTTTGGACATAGTCATGACATGATGTCTTTGCCAAAACCCGCAAGGCATCGAGTGTGCTTGAGGCAAGTATTTTCTGCTCGCAGCTGATCTTTGCTGGCATGCTCAGTGACAATTAATTCTCCGAACACTTCCTTCCAGTCGTTGCACTTCGCAAGATGCGGCTGAAAGGCATATGCATTGCACTGTGAGCAAGCCTGAGGCTTACCACCCGCGAGGGTAAGATCAGTGAGGCAAGCGATTTGCATGGGTCCGAGGATACGCCACTGTCAAGACTAACTATGTACAAACATTCGTTGACTCGCACTCTCAATAGTGGCGTTTGACCCTTGCCAGCAGCTGTTTGGGAACAACATCTCAACATCTTCCATGCCGCAGATTGCTGCCATCGTAGGCGTGCCTGAGGCCCGGCAGTGTAGGTTGTTTCACATGATAGACACTGGCCGGCGGCCGCCGCAAAGGCCGCGTCTCAAACTCTGGACCCCAAAAGGCAGGGAGCTACAGCAACTCAACCCTTTTCGCCTTGCTTGCACTCTAGGTGTGTTTTGCGTATTCACCCTGGGAACATGCCACACAATTGGTAGCTTAGGTCTCTGCAATTGCGGCATGGATGCCAGGCCGAGACAAAAAAAAGAAAGAACGTGTCGAGCGTGCAAGGGTGTCCTTGGACGTAACGCAAGCCTGCACACGTACAGAAGCGGGACGCCTCAGCTTCCGCATTGCGTTGCGACAAGGCGGACAAACCGAGGCGACAGTCAGTCGGAACATTCTCCAACGTGGAAAAGCCCAAATGGTGTGTGTTAAAGTCTGAGAAGGCGCAGCCGTGCAGCCCGGCTTCATCAGACAACAGTAGTCGTTTGGGCATGAATCCAAGATGCAACCTCGGCAATTTGTGCACTTTTCAAGGTCGAGATGGCTGACCGCGTAGTCACGGCGGACCCGCTTACGTTAACTCGCTTACGTTTCAAAAGCGTTCGGGCCTGGCGAGCAGTGAGGGCGCGGCAGGCCCGCGCTGCAGCCCGTGCTCCCGGCCGGCCCCTGACGGCCTTCTCGGCGCCGGCCCCGGCGCCTGCATCCGCACCAGCCGCCAGGCCCCCGCGCTTGCTGCCTGCCGCGGCCTGCGCGTTCGGGCCCGCTCGTGCGCCCGTGCTCTCCCAGCCGACTGCGGACTGCGCCTTGGCGACGGCTCCCCCCGTCGCCACCTCGGCGCCGCTCGCGTCGTCGCAGGCCCGGGTGCCCCTGGCCTCCTCTCCGTTCCTCGGTGCCGCATTCGGGCCCCCCGGCGCTGCCGCGGAGCCTTCGCCTTTCGTGGGGGCCGGGGCTGCCCCCCTCGCCTTTTGCCGCCCTGGGTGGTTCCGCCGCTTCCCGGCCGTCTCCATTCGGCGCGCCCTGGGCCAAGTTTCGGCCGTTCGACAGGCGGGTGTCTCTTACCGCGCCGGTTCCTAGGTGCCTCCCGCCCTGGCGGCCGCGCCTTCGACCGCCCCTGTGAACGCGGGCTTGCTCGCTGCCTAGCCTACTTCGGCGCGTGGCAGACAATAGCAAGCAGACGTTGTTTGCCCTCAGGTGTGCCGCGGCCGCCCGGGCCTCTGTTTCTCGCCTCGCCGCCGGCTAGTTCAGCCGCCTCGGCTCGTGGTTTTCGGCAGGTTGGCACATTCGGATACCCGCTGGCACGCCTGCTCGCTGCCTGGCCTGCTTTGAAAACCTGGCAGCGCGCAGCCACAATTTGTTGCTTTTCTCAGGTGTGCTGCAGTCGCCCGGCCCTCAACTTCTAGCTTCGGTGCTGCTCCGGTTAGCCGCCTCGGCTCCTGGTTCGCGGTACTAAGGCCCGCCCAAATCGCCGACTTGCTAGGGTGTTTTGTCAGCAGCTTGGCGGTGTCTTGATTTCTGCCCGCCTTTTTTTTGGGTAGGCTCACTGTTCGGCCCCAGCCTTCCTCCGGCTCGCAACTGAGGCTGCGCTTTACCCAGGGGCTAAAAGAGCGTCTCACTAGCTTTCACCCACCGGCCCCCACTGGCACTTGCAGTCTCAACTAGTTTCCTTTTCCCGCTGGCTTGCGAGATCAAAAAGAGCAACCCGAGCGGCTTGGCTGGGTAGAGTCGGGGGCTGCCGTTTACGCCTGCATCGGCGCTATAGTCGCGACTCACAGCGCAGCCGGCGTTGCTTGCGTGGCTCCCCACTGCTTCATGTCCGGGCGCTCGCGCAGCGCAACCCCCTCTCGGCGGCGCGCGCGGGAGAGCCCGGAGGAAGCTTTGCTTGACGGGGCCACTGCGCCCTCGCAGCCCGCCGCGGTCACACCGCCTCACGTGCTTTTGCCGTCGGACGATTCGCATCCGCGCTCGGAACCAGACGATTGCTGCGTCTGCCTAGAGCCAGCCCCTCCGCCCGGACGGCCATCACGCTGCACGCCCGGTGCCCCTGCCAGTTTGCCCGCGGCACGTCCTCCATCTTGGCTGTCTGGCGCAGCTCGGCGTCCAAGCGCGCCGCCCCAGCGATGTTGCCTGTCCTTTGTGCCACCACGGGGCATGCCCTGTGTGCGTGGCTGGCGGGTGGGCCCCGGAACCTGACGACCAGCTGACAGCTTGGTGCCGCGAGGCGGGCCTTCATCCACCGTCTCGTCTTCCGGACCGGCGCACCGACCAGGCCAGCGTCGCGGACTACGCGATCCGCACCTTCACTGGCCAGGACGCCCCGGAACCGCAGGCGCCGGCACATGTCGTTGTTAACTGCTGCCGGAGGTTGGCAGCCGTGCGCGCGGGCCCCTGGCAAAGCGATCCTGATTTCATCGAACTTGCGCACCGCGCCGCGCCTTGGTCGCCAATCCCTCGGCGCCATGAGCGCGGCGTAGCCGCTTGGCAAGGCGCATGGGTGTGCCCGCGGTGCGCGCGTGCCATTTATTGGGAGGAGGTGCGCGTGCCAGCGGGGGCGGGCGCAGCGTGCCCCGACTGCGGCGCGCTGCGGGTGTGGGAGCATGACGTCACTTCCAGTGCTGGCCGGCTCACGTGCAGCTGTCCCACTGTCCCGCCTACGCCACTTCCCTTGTCAGCTGTCGCCCCGCTGCGCCCGCAGCCGCCCGCGGACGTCCCCATGCCGCAGCTCCGGACGGAGCCGGTCCATGCCTCCGATTCGGAGCCTGAAAGCCGCGCTGCGGTGGGCGAGCCGCCTGAGCTGGCGCAGACCGCGTGGCAGCGAGCGGGGCCTCCTCCGGGCGCAGTGGGCGCCACCAATTCTTGGCTGTACGTGCCGTTGCTACACGCAGCTGCCGGCAGGTTGTGCGCACATTCCCTTTCCCACTGGAGGGCTGACCGACGGGCAGCGCCTGCTCCCCCATCCGCCCTTCTCGCTTTCCTGGAAGCCTCGCCGGCTGATGGGGCTGCAGTCTTGGCGACGCAGCTGCAGCAAGCCACGACGCTGCTGCCGTCTGGCGCGCAAGTCCACCTGGCTTGGGCCACCCGCGTTCTGTCGCGGGCGGACGGCTACATCATATCCCCGGCGCAGGAGGCCTGCTTACAGGTGTTTGGCGGGCTGCGGTTTGCTTCGGCGCTTGATCGCCACGCCAGCTCGTTCCGGCTCCCGCCAGCGCCTGCCGCGGCCGCGCCTGGCGCGCCTGCCGAGCGGCGCGGCCTTGCCGCGAGCGAAACGCCTGCGGCTGGCCGCAGTGGGGGCAATTGTGTGCCGACGCCTTCGCCGGTGCCAGTCGACCTGCCCGAACACGCACCGCCGGCGCAGGACCGACCGGACGCTGCCGGGCGAGACGGCGTTGCCCCGGCTGCGCCTCGCCGACGCCGTCGCCGTCCCCGCCGCACGCATGGCGCTGCCCCGGGGCCTGGTCCTGCCGCGGCGGGTCCCCATGGGGACGACACCGACAGCACCCTGAGCTCTGTTGCGCGGGCCCTCGATCACTGAGTTTGCGAGCCCTGTTCCTACTCTGCAAGGGGTTCCGCTGTGCACCGATGACCCCCGGACGGGGGCCACGCAGTTGCGCGCTTGGAAGCTTTTCCTGCTGCTGCCAAGGCTGCTGTTCACACGCGGCGCCTCTCGGGGCGCGGAAGGCAAGGCGGAACTCCTGCAGCGCATCTCGGACTTCCACGCCGGCCGCTGGGAGGCGCTGCTGGACCGAGCGCGCGCCCTTCAACCTGGCGTGCGCACCTCGGAGCTGCCCACGTCGGCGCAGCTGCGTGCGCGTGCGTGCGCCCAGGTCCGGCAGGGCGACTTATCCCGCGCGCGGCGGACACTCACTTCAGCCTCGCTGGCCCCGGGCGATGAAGCAACCCTGGCGCCGGCTGCGCAAGGAGAGCCCGACCTCGCCGATGTCCTTGGTTTGGCTGGCCCGTCCGGGCCCAGCCTTCTGCTTTTGCGCGGCTAGTCGCCACGTCGGCGCGCGCGCTTCGTTCGCCTTTCTCGGCGGCCGTTTCGGGTGGGGGGGGTTGAGGGCTCCCTGGGTCTCACTGCCGCTGGACGGAAAAAGGCGTGCGTAAAAAAAACAAACACGTAGTTGCGGTGAACCCGCCTACGTTTCGAAACTTGGCTGGCGGCCGCACAGCGCAAGATGGGGCTGCATGCTTTTTCCGGAGCCTGCAAAAAGCATTAGGGCCTTGCAGCTGCGGACCACACAGCCACGTTCCAGAACGCGCGTTTTGGCATACGTTCCAAAACGCACGTTGCGCGCTACTAAGCATCCTTGGTGTCTTGATCGCTGAGGCATTTGGATTGGATGACCGTGAAGGGCACTCGCTCTTGCCAGTCTAAAACAGGTGCAGTCCAAAAGGCGCAGTGCCTTGGCAAGCCCAAGCTGGCACACACATGCTGGAATGCCCTCTGGAGTTTGGAGCCTTTTGCTGGCTGGCAACTCGCTTTGGCTCTTGAACTTGCGTTTTGCCATAAGCTAGCAAGCCGCTCATGTGGAAAAAGTATTCCTTTTTTTTGCTGTTGCAGGTTCATTTTGATTTTTGTCCAATAGAACGTGGGCCATCTGTTGGGCCTCAAATATTTTTTCTGGCCCTTCTCATGGTTCTGGCTGCGTTGCTTGTTTTCCCCTTGGTGCCGCCGAGTTGCGCTCCTGCTTTGTTTGTTTTTTCTATGCTCTGCTTGCCCACGGAAGCTGGAACTTCGTTCTTGGTGACCAAACTGAGGCTCGAATCTGCCTACCCTTCAGAGCTGTCACTTCTCTTTGGTTTCGTTCATGTGCCTGGTCCAGCCAATGCCTTCTCCAGGCAATCCCAGAGAAGCGACGCAAAAACAAAATAGCTGGCAACCTTCATAGTGCGTGCGTGGTGGCTCGAACCGAAAAGGCTACGGGTATGAAACATTTTTCCAATTCAGCATGCTGCGCAAAACCAACGAGCCTGCATCAGGCAAGCCAGTCAGTGGCATAGCTGCGCACTTCTGTGATCTCACAGGTTTGAGATCACATGGAGTAAGAAACCGACTTCTTAATGGTTGCTAGGATGTTTTTCTGACTCAGCTCTTGCAGCATGATGCCCGTCATGTCCAGCAGCCGGAAAAGGAAGCTTCCAACGTGCTTTCTGGCACATCAGTTCCTTTGGTGGGAAAAGTCAATTTTGTGTCTCACTCAGCTTGGCAGCGCACTTGTCAAGCTGATCGAGTTTGCTGTGCTGGTCCCCTTCGATTGGCTCCAACTGGCTGCGCTTTCCATCCCGCCCAGCTCAGAGGTGAGACTGCTTTAGACTTCGGATCCTCAAAAGAAGGCAAGGGTCTTGCCTCTGGCCAATGATTGTCCCCCGCAATGCCTTGCGCATGGCGTCGCAAGTTCCTGATACCTGGGATAAGTAGCAAGAATGCCCCTGTGTTGGCCCACTTGGTCCTGAGTCCACCAGCCAGAGCTTGTTTCGTAGACAGTGGATTCAGTGTCCACGTCTTCATTCACATTTTTTTCTTGGACACCTCGGGGTCTAAGCTGTAGGCGGTGTAAAGAAACTCGCGCTTCTGCTGCTGAGTGGGGCACGCGGAATACTGCTCAGCCAGCTGTGGCTTCCCATCCTCTTTTAGTTTTGCAAATCTCTTGGTTATTTCCACAGCATTTTTTTTTTGGGGCGGGGGGGAATTGCGGGGAATGTCTGCTGAGGCAGGCCAGGCTCAAGCTTGACCTTGACTGCCTTTTTTGCGGGCAGGCCTTGCTCAGGCTTGTTTTTGCTTTGGGCCTGGGCATTGCCTTCTTCAGGCAAGCGCGGGCTAGCATCAGCATCCTGTTTCTCAATATTCGCAGCCGGTCTCTTTTTCGCCATGGCTGTGGGAAAGGGCTTGGCCGCCAAAGGCTCCAAGTTTGAAAAAAAGGTTTAAACCAAGCAAAAGAATCCACGAAAGTTTCCTTGGAAAAGTGCCCCTGGAAACTTTTCCTCCTTTGCTTGTAAACCTTTACTAACAGGGGTGTAGACAAGTTTGCAGGGAAACTTTTTAGGAAACTTTTGGGGAAGACAGCCAAAAAATCAGTAAGTGTTGGCCACACATAAAAAGATCTGATAATAAATGCACAAACATTGTTGGATCCAGATACGTCAAAACAAGCTGGAGTGCGATGAGAGTGCGGGGTGTGTGGAGCCCCCCCCCCCCCGCCACAGAGCCTGCGGCTTACCGAGTGCGCGTGCAGGAGCCAGAGAAATCTCAGCTTGTCGCGTTGCCACTTCCTGCCAGCTGCGCAGCAGGAGGGGCAAGCTTCAGATTTTAGCCCCAGTCGGCTACGGGGAAAGGAGGACACACCTTCCCGAAAGGCCTGAGGCTGGAGGCGAGTGCTGCCCGCCTCGAGATTGCAGACCCGATGGCGCCCACGGGCGCAGATGATGTTGCTCAGAGGATCTGGCTGGAGCTCACCTCTTGCAATTCCTGGCTTTTCCACCTTCGCCAGCCGGTTTGGGCGCAGGGGGGTTGTCGCCGGCAAAGCGGAATGCTGATGGCGTTGCTGAAGCAAAGCAACCACACAAGATGCAGCGAACGCACCAAGAGTGAACCGCATTGGGCACCTCACGGAGTTGGAGGTCCAGGACCTTGTTGCCCAGTGGGGCGAGCCAACTGCGGCTGAGAATCCTTGAGAGCCGGCGGTGGCTCAGGTTACAACGCAAACGCAGCCGGGACTGGTAGCAACAAGCAGTCCGGATGCTGAATTGAGAGGCGTGTCAATAGCAGCCCGAGAAGAGATGCATGACCTTGCTGAGCTGGATTTCTGCCTGCCGGTGTCCCAACCAAGGGTTTGGAGTGACAGCTCATCTGGAACCCAAACTGGTAAGAGGATCGGGCCAAGCTGAGACACCTGGAAGTGTCCTTCAAGCTGCAGTGCAGAGTGGAAAGATCTTCGTCAGGAACATCAAAGGCATTGCCGGGGACATTTCTGACCAAACATCCCAAAAGTGGCGGCGATGTTATTTGGATTGACCATCATGGAGCATGTGCCTGGCGCGCTTGACACACAACGTTACGAGGTCAAATCGACTTCGGCAAGTACCAAAACCGAAACGACCAGCACAGCTTGGTACCAAAAAGGGGCTACAATGAAGAACATGTTGAAAGCACACTTGGCTCAAACCCCTACGCCAAACATAGCACCCCCCTTGAAAGCAGTTGGGTTGGGCGCGTGAAACCTGGCTACGGCTCGCGGGGCATCGCGGGGCTACCCGCAACAGCGTCATCATATCTCCGGTTCCGCGCGGGTCGGCCCGCAACGGTAGCGGCAGTCGTGGGCACCCGTGCCGGCATCATCGGCTTCCAGGTGTCAAAGCCAGAAGTCAGGCAAGGGGCAGCGTGCGAAGGACGTGGCCGAGTTGGGGGATGGCGCAGATGGTCCTGCTTGACGCGGAGTTGATGCAACTGAGCCGCGGCAAACTCCGGGTCGCCCATCGGCGCGTGATGCCGCGTTGCGCCGCCGGTAGTTGCTGGTCCGGTCCGGTCGGACACAACCGGGTCAAGGCAGGCGGGGCACACGTCTGTGCTTTGCAATGGGCATGGCTGGAAGCCCACAATCATTCCATTCGGGTAGGCAGGCGTGGCTGCTGTAAGGGCTCATGCGTGTCAACCGGCGACGAAGAAACGTCGTCAGGACCGGCTGACATGACCGCCGCTTAGCTTCGTTAACCGCTTGTTAAAACTGGGCCGGTTCTTTAGTTAAGTTGACAGCTTATTTTTTTGAGTGTTCGTTTTCCCCCCTTTTCTTCGGGCCTGTTTTTTTTTGTTTCTTCTTCTTTTTCTTCTTCTTGGCGCGGCCTCCACGGGGAGGTCTTAGAGCATCTTAGAGCAGAGCTGTTTTGACACGCCAACTTCCAGGTGCGAACAACGGCGCCCTGTTTTTTTGAGGTGGTTCCAGGCTCCACCGGACGCACCCAACCCAAACGGAACAAAGAAAACAAAGGGCAGCCCAAAAACAACAGAAAAAACAACTAGGAACCACCAAAAAAGGCTCACGACTCAGTAGGTTTTTTGCGAGATAGTTGCCAACGAACTGCTGTTGTGGGGTGGGAAGCAGCTCCCGTGTGGACACCTCTGATATCCCCCTTGTCGCTTCGGATTTGGCCCAATTGCGTTTGAACAGGTCTCCGCAAAACAATTTACCATAATTTACCCAAATAGCTACACAACAGCCAGCCATTTCCAGGAAATTGCAAGGTTCGCTAACGAAGCGGTTCTCAGAAACTTTGTTTTCCGCGAATTCAACTGCAAGCCAATGGCGCCCAGCTCCAAGATCAGACTTTCCAACAATGTATATCAATTCGTCGCAAGACTTTGCACGTAACATGATGTTGTTAGCAAAGCAAACGTTTGTCAATCGCTCTTCATGCTCTTCTTTGCCCACATGCCGGCCATGGTTCCTCAATCTCTGCTTCCAATGTCGCATGGCATGTTCTAGGTCTGCGACGAAAACAATATCCGATAAGTACTGTGTAGAATCATCGGGCGAGCTGATGCCACCCTGTCCAGATCCGAAAAGTCAGACAATCCTCGCGGTCCGATTTCCCGTGTGTCGTCGAAACTGCTCTCGAATTTGCTTGGACAGAACTGCTCGTTCAGCTCGGATGCCCGCTTGCTTGCCCGCTTGCTTGCCCGCTGGGTGGCCGCGCCACCTACTCACCTCAATGACAGGCGCTGAGGAGTCATTGCCAACGAGCTGCTAAAAAACAACATACGCGCAACTTGCGGCTGACGCGACAGGTGCCCCGCAGTGGACAGCGTTGTTGCTGGCCAAGTCACTGTTTCAGTTGTTGATGACGTTCGCCGGCTTTGGCTTCCAGGTGCAGAATCGTTAGTTTAGCCAGCTTATTGGTTAAATTCTGGCAGCAGTTTAACCCGTTACGTGTTTTCCGACAACCCTGTCCCGAGCCAAGCCTTGTTGACCTGCACTAAGGAGGCAGCAGCCGGGTTTGTTTTTTTGGGGACGTGTTGCCGCATGAGCGGGATATGTTTGCCATGGATGGGCGCAGCTCCGGCGAATCTGCAGCCTGGACCTTACGCATGTCATGGGCATGGCTTGGTGGCACTTGCCAGGAACCTGAGGTTTGATCACGCGCCACTGGATTTCTTTGCCCAAACGCGTAGTTTATTTTTCATTTTATCAATGACAGCTGCAAGAGAATGCTCTGTGCAGCAATGGTAGACAAGGCGCAGCTTGCAGCACTGCGCGGGGACATCGCAGCATTGGTCCGAGAGGCTGGCGGCTGCGCGCGCGCGCGCGCGCGCGCCGTTGGGACAGTGGTCCAACACGACGGTTGAGGGCAATGAACAAAATTGGTTGTAGCGGCCAGCGCCTGAAATTCAATGTGGCTGTTGCAGAGATTGCAAATTTATGCTGGTTGCGCATGTTGACTGGGTACTACATCCCCGCTCGGGAATCAAAACCCGTATCAGGTTGGCCAGCTGCAAGGCGTGGCGAAGAGTGGCGCGCAGGCGTGGCCGAGCGAAATGGAAACCAACGGAACTCCGAGGCCAACCAACGGAAAGCGCCACACCACGCGTTGGGTCAGGAGAAATCAGGGAAGCGGCCAAATCAGGGAAATCAGGGAAAACCTTTGCGTCAGTTGGGGTTCAGAATTGGGGCTGCTCGGTGGTCTCAGTCCTCTTCGGCCAGTTTTTGTTACTTATTTATTTGATTTTATTTTGCTGCTCATCGGGCAATTGGGCCAACACAAAGCGATGCCAGCAGGGCAAAAGTTCTGGATCTTTTGCTGTTTAACCGTTAAACAGCAACAGATCGAGAATAGTTGCCCTGCTGGCATCGCCTGGTGTTGGCCCAGCGCCGCCTATAATTAGTCGATTATAGTATTGGTTTACACTCACTTTGTCCACACCAGGAAAACACATTTTGTGATTGGCCTTTTCATGCTCCGCTTGTGTTCCACTCTCCTTGGACTTGATGCGTACCCGCATCAAATCCAACACATTCCCTTGGTCTCGATCCAAGATGCAGGTATCAGCGGAGGAAAGCCTGGAGCCCAAGCTGTTTCACATGAGCATCAATCTTACCTTGTCTCCCGTGCACGTTCCGAGGCCATGCCGTGCTGAACCAGGCAAGTTGAATGTTCGAAAGCTTTGACCCATCTTGACCCACCATGGGGCGGGCAAGGCCATGCTGCGTTGTTGAGTGTTAAGGCCTTTCTGCGGTGCCCTCACACTTTCAAGCACAACAATGCCATGCCTACAATGCCCTTGAGTGGCCTGGCTGCCTCCAGCCACGTGTCAGGTGGCTGCGCTTCGTGGTCAGATGTCCACTGTCTTGGACGCTTTGGCTCCCACATTGCAGGAGCAACTTGGATTTTGGTTTCTGCTTGCCGGAAGGGCATGGACACTTGAATTTCTGCCAGGGCGATTCTGCATAAAATGCGTTTCATGTTTGCTCCGTCCAGCCTAGACTGCACTTTCTTCTTGTCGGCACGTTGGCCTGCCCGAAGCCCACCTGTCTTGATGGTTAGAGGTGGTGGTTTGATGGTGCAACAGCAGTTCTTCCGTGCGCGGCTTGCTGGGCCACGTCGCGGGTCGCAGGAGAAGGCAAGCAAGTCCGATCCCGAATTGGCCAACGCAGTCTCCGGGCAAGGCCGCCCAGAGATGGGCTTGGCGGTCGCATGCTAGTGGCCTTGTTGATTTCCGTTTGCGGGTGCGGCAGGGCATAGGAGGATGTAGGAGGGGAATGATGGTGAAAACCAGTGCTTTACGGCGGACTGTCAATGTGTTTGTTCTTACGAGTAAACGCCAGAGCCGCAGATCCTGCGGCACGCGGTCCGACACATGTGGATGTTTGGCGCTGCGCTGGCTTAGGCTATCTACGCTGTGCGAAGCCACAATGAGATACTGCCAAGAAGCTGCAGGCCGCGGTGGAGCCATGAGTGTATCCAAACAGAATTCGCCAATTGAATCTAGCACCGGTTTTCAAGCCACGGGGCAGCATGGCCAAGGGAACGCCAAAAACCGTCGGATTCCACAGGTGGCCAGGCTGCGCTCACATCGCAGCTTGCCGAATTGCAAGAGGCAGGACAGTTTGAATCTGCAGCGCTGATGGCCCATGCCATGAATCTGGCGATGGCCGATGATCAAAGCATTGCCATGAATCCTTGCTGGTGTTTGTTGATAGGCCATGCCAGCTCTGCTGCCCACCCAGGAAACAGGAGTCATGGCAGCAGCACTCCGCCGCTTGCGCAGTGTGCTTCAGGCGGGACTTGCGATGTGGTGCAAATGACGGCAACTCTAGCCAGCTCAAAATTTGGGATGAGGTCTTGCGCAGGCACACGTTCTGACTCACATACGTGCCCAAGTCTCAGCTCTCGACATGGTTTTTCGCGGTGCGAGCGCGCGCACACACTCACACACGCAATCACACACACACAATCACACACACACAATCACACACACAATCACACACACAGACAGACACACACACGCAGACAGACACACACACAAACACAAACACACAAGCACACACAAACACACAAACACACACACACAATCACACAAACACACAATCACACACAAACACACAAACACACAATCACACACACACACAATCACACACACACACACACACTATCACACACAATCACACACACAATCACACACACACAATCACACACACACAATCACACACACACAATCACACACAATCACACACACACCCACACCCACACCCAGACACGCACACACGCGCGCACACAGACACGCAGACGCACAGACGCAGACACAAAAAGACAGGGACGCAGGGGGGAACAGAAAGAGACACAGAGACACAGACACCTAGACACGCAGGCACGCAGACGCACAGACCCAGAATGCGCAGACGCGCAGACACGCAGAGACAGAGACACAGACAGACCCATCACATACACAAAGACACACACACACACAGACCACCACACCAACACACAGACCAACACACAGACACATACACACACTCGCGCACGCATACACCCTCACCCGGACCTGCACCTGGACAACTGTTTACATATACACACACACACACGCACGCACGCACACACACACACACACACACACACACACACACACACACACACACACACACACACACACACACACACACACACACACACACACACACACACACACACACACACACACACACACACACACACGCAGACACGCAGACACGCAGACACACACACACACTTACACACACACACACTTCCACACACACACACACACACTTAACACACACACACACACTTACACACACACACACACACACACACGCTTACACACACACACACACACACACAACACAGGTCTCACATACCACACGCACGCGCGCGCAACACACACACACACATAGAGGACACAAAACACGAAACACAGCACCACAGGCAACACAACATGCAACGCACAACACGCCACCCACAACACGCAACACCATGCCACGCCATGCCACGCCATGCCACAAGCCTATTTAGCACTTGCAGGGAGACGTGGAAAACGCCTTCAAGCAGATTATCAACGAAGCCGCGCGGATGCCAAATGGGAATGATCCAGTTCCGGCGATTAGTCCAAGCATGTCACGGGGCATCAAGATTGCCCCACAGCATCCCACAGCCAGTACACAGTTTTGACGGGGTCAGGGTGAAGGCCATCGGGGTGCAGGGCTGCGATTGGTTGTTCGCGTGCGCTGACAGATTTGGCTGTAGCGATTGCAAGTTACGAAGGGCAAGACACGATTGGAGCCAAATTGTTGTGCACAGTTCCCAGCACAGGTGACGTGCATGTCCAGGTCGCTCAATGACCTGGGGTTGAAGAATGAATGCGTCGCCTGCAAGCATCACGCCATGCATTCCTCGCATGAAATGTCGAGGCCACTTGCTTCCTTGGAAAGTTTCTCCCACCGTAAAGTTGCTTTCCACTGCCAGCCCCTCACCTGTCATGGCCTGCAGCCCGATTTGCCCAACCACAAGCTTACGGCGCCCTGTGAGGCGGGCAACTGCATTGCAACCCTTTTGCGTGGCCAGCGGCGGCCAATGTTCCCTGAGCAGCATGCTTTCGAGTTGCTTTGACGGGCTCCCACCTAGCAGTTGTGAACCTGAGACTGAGCGAATCACAGGCTTTTCGATAGGCCAAATGTCAATCGCTTTAAGTATGTTGTTCAAGACCTGGGAGTTGCCTACGTGGACGCTGTTGCTTCTCTGCCGCGCAGGCGGTGATGGATGCCACCGCTCAGCTTCAAGCCTACGACTTGCCCTTGGAAGCTTGGCAAGCGCTATGCGGAGATGGGTGGGGGGGGGTGGGGGGTGGGGGTGGAGGGTGGAGGGGTGGGGTTGGGAGATGGGCAAGAGCAGTAGGTGTGTGACAATTTGAGGCCGTTAGTTTGGGTTTCATGCTTCAGTGCGTGGGCTGAGGGTTGTTCAGGCCTATGCAGCATGGAAGGCCAAAGGTTCCGGTACTGCGAAGTCCGCCAACTCGCCCGCTTAGCATCTAGCATCTAGCATCGGGCATTGGCTCCCAGTGCTCCCCAATGACGGAAGCAGATGCCTTGCAGCTGGCGGTGTGCAATCTGGCCGGCGAGACGCTGTTGGAGCCTTTGGTCGCTCCAACTTCGACGGTGCGCGACCTGAAGCTGATGGTTTGGAGTGCCGGAGGGCCTGAGGTTGCACGGCAGAGGCTACTGCTTGGCGATCGCATCCTGGAGGAGGCAAGATCATTGGCAGAAAGTGGCATTGAGGACAGGTGCCAGCTGCTGTGTTTGTGCATTCCCACCAGTGAGGACCTCAAGAACAGGGTGCATGCAATTGCATGTTGCCGCTCTATGAGCGCCCATGAGATCAGTCGTGGCTGCGAAAGGAGTGTGACAGTTGACCCTACGCAGGGCACAGTGTGCGTAGATCGGGAGGACAACGTGAAGAAGTTTCAACTAGACAGAGTATTTGCTGAGGATACCTCTCAGCAAGAACTGTTCGACGCGATTGGAGTTGACCTGGTACAGAATGTTTTAGAAGGCTGGGCATGCTAGCCTTTCAACTGGTGAGTTGATGATCGTTGGTAGTTGGTGACTCTTTGTTTCGACTGAACGCCTGCTGTTTTTGTTGCGCCGTGTTTTGTGGCCGGTGCAGCGATCCAGGCTACAACAGCACAGCCATTGCATACGGCACTTCGGGCTCCGGGAAGTCGTTCAGCCTGTGGGGAGGCGAAGGTTGGGAAGGCCTGGCTCCACGCTGCATCTCGAGTTTGCTCGAAGCCTTCCAGAAGATGCCAATGGCCAACAGCATCGCCTGTTCCATGCTGGAGCCTTGGCAAGTCAGTCAAATCCTTACTTAGGAAACGAGAAACGGGGATGGACAGCAACCCTTGGCCACGAGGAAGTCTATCAAAATCGGGTACTTGACCTTCTTGCAGACAGTCGCCAAGAAGTGAAGATTCGGCGGCACCCCGACTATTCCAACCTTGCTTGCGCTATGGAAGCTTACTACATCCAGGTGAAGACACCGGATGACCTGAAGGCCAGGGTTTGGCGAAAGCAGCAAGCGGCAAAACAACAACAGCCATTTCGCAGTGGTGCAATTCACGGTTTCCGGGGCACAATGCCAGTCCAGTTTGCCCGAAACTGGCACCCACTTTTGTTCGAGCGAGGCTTGTTGGGCTGCATCGGTTGGAGGTACTGCTGAATTTTGCCTTCTCCAGGAGGGCGAGGACAAATCCGCGGCTTACCAGCTATGTTTGCGTTGTTGCGGTCCAATCGACGGACTGCCTGGGCCAAGTTGCTGCAAGAAGGCTTCAGTTTGTTGAGTGTCATGGCTGCGAGCGACGTGAAGAACCTGGAGTCCTGAGGGAGGGCACCTCTCTACGGGACCACTCAGAGTCGCTTGCTTTGGGCCGCGTTGTCACCAGCCTGGTGCCTGAAAAAACTCGCCGCATCGTTCCATACCGAGACTCCAGACTGACGCATCTTTTGCAGAACTCCCTGGGTGGCAACACCAAGACGCTGTGGATGTGCCATTTGACCCCTGCTGATGCAGAGTGTGAGGCAGGTGCTGGCCGTGTCCCATGCCCCTTTGGGATTTTGGGGACATGTTGAAAACAAGTTGAACCACCCAAACAAATGGCTGTGGTTGGCAAAACCGATGGTATCCCATTTTGGGCTAGGTGCACCACCCATTTTAGAACTTATTTTCGTGGTAGGATTGGGATGTTCACTGGGGATACGATTTGGCTTTTGACCCATGGCCAAATCGGCTGGGGCTTCGCCGCAAGGACACGCTCTCCGCGCTCCACCTGGCCAGGCGGGCCAGTCTCGTCGAGAACCAGCCGCTTTCTCTCAGTCCTGGGCCCGTTTCCCCCGGCATTCCGCTGGCTGACGTGCCATGGCTCGCTCCTGCCGTTCGGGGTTCGTGACGGCGACAATTCGAGCATGTGGTATGGCTTGGTATTCAAGGCGAGTTCGCAGCCTGGGTTCGGGGTTCGGGGCAAGTCGGCGCGGGCGCGATGCACGATGCACGATGCACATGTCCGCGGTGCCGGCAAGGGTTCAGCAGGCTGCAAGGGAACGGCATCGCCGCAGCCCAGCCAAAACCTCGTGGAGTTTGGAAAAATCCTTTGCAGCCGGCAGTGTGAATGGACTGCAGAGCTCTTTGCACGATGATTCTGCAAGAATGTTGAGTTTAGGATCGGTTAGGCAAAAAACATAGGCAATGCAAGGACAGCACGGTGGCGTGGCAGGCACTAGGTGCTCGAACCCCTTTGCGGATGTCAAACTGTTTAATTATGGTTCAAGTGTTTACCTGGGGGACCTGAGCGCAATGAGGACGCCTGCAATGCAGCCCTGCGTCGCTGTGGTGATGCGGATGCCGCACTGGACAGGGCGGGTTGGACGAGAGAAGCGTCTGAGTGTGTGAACGTCCTGCAGTTCTTGTGGAGACAGCTTCCGATAATGATGATCATTTTTCAGCCAATTGAGACCAGCTATCAAGATATTTCATCACTTAGTCTGAGATTGTGCTCCAACAACGCTGAAGCTCCCCTCTTTCAATGCACCTTACAAAGCTAATGCCACATCAAAAATACTATGGAGGAGTGAGATGGGTGTCAAGAGCGCATGCCTACGGGTTCGACATGGATTCCCAAGAGCTGCTACAGTCATGAAAGACAGAGTTTCCGAATTCCTGGAGAGAACAGAATCCAAGCATGGCTCTGTGCGCGCAGAGGACTTCCTGCTGGACACTTCAGAAGGTAAACTGCTGTGTGAACAGCGCAAGGCATCACAGGACTGAAACTCGCATTTGGTGTGTCCTGACCTTATCTTGCTCGGTTGACTGCAAGTCAAGTTGCTGCAGGAGGTTTCACAACTGCACGCCGTTGTGGCTGATCTTGAAGGAGGACTGGGCTGGCCATGCAAACATGTGTAAAGAACGGATCGGGTTTGCTCAGGGTTCTCTTGTCAAATGATGCTCTCTCCTAAACGGAGCCAGCTCACCACGAGTCAGAGATCGCTGGACATTTCGACGACCATTGGAAAGCAAGAAAACCGGAAATAATTGGAAAGAAAGCAGGAGCCAGGGGCTCAGAAAGAGGTCACCAAAATGCGAAATATCTCGGTGACTGCTAGGAAGCATGTGTTCTACTTGGCAGAGTTTTTTCTGCTGGTTGTTTTCTAGCAGGGCTTGTCCAGCCCTGCTTCTCTTTGTCACAGCTCTCAAAAACATGGCAAGGAAAGAGCCCTTCCATTCATGGCCACTTCTTTCATCTCAATGTTCCTTGGCCATCGTCTCAATCGAGACGAACGCTGGCATGCGAAGAGGCTTGAGGTGTGTACCTCGCGCGTGGACACACATTTGGCAGTGGCCGTTTCTGGTAGGAGCTGTTGGGATGGCGGGGATAGGCGTTTTGCGCGCTCGACTTGTTCCCCTGTGGCTGGACGGGTTGAGCCGCAGGCCCGGGTCAGCGACAAGAAACGGTGCGGCGCCTGTTGCAGCAGCGTGCCTCCGTGAACGGCGGCGTGGTGGAAACGCCTTTGATGCTGGCTGTGCGTGCTGCAGGCCCGTGGGTTTGGGCAAGCCAATCCGCTTCTGTTCAGTTGTTTGCCTTCAGAACAGTTGGGTGTGGGTCAAAATTAGGGTGCCCAAAATGGAATCCGGGCAAATGGAATTGAAAACTAAAGCCTGCGGTCCCCGGCTGGTTTAATTTTGACCCACCCCCAGTTGCCATTTGGCCGGTTGCTTCATGCCAGGCGCCTCGCAACATCCGCAGCGCTTGCTGGTGGTGCAGGAGCTGTTGCAGGGAAAGGCAGACTGCAACAAGGCAGATGTGGAGGGCGAGACGGCACTCATGGAGGCACACGGGCCTGGGATTTGTATAGTTCGCTTTGGAGTTGTGTGTGGTCCTGTGACCGGACGCCAGTTTGCATTCAGACGTGTTTTGGCCATCCCTTCTCCCAACAAGGCGCCTACATAAAACAATGGTTAGTGTTTTTTGCTGAAGCCCCAGGTCCCAAGTACTAAATTTAGAATAATGTAGAATAGGCTAATTCTAGTTCAAAACTAAACTAGGACCGACCCCGGCTCCACCCGTAATCCGTTCCCCCTGATTCTAAACACCCCCCCCCCATACTACACGGGTCCCCCGGGAAAACCGGTTTTCGTATTAGGGGGTCCCCGGTTCGTTTTCGGAAAGCCAGCCACCCGAGCCACCTGCGCAAAAAAGGCAGGCAGCGGTCGAGGCAGCAGTCGAGGCCCTTGGTTTCCCTTTGCCCTTGGTTTCCCTTTTGTACAAAAAGCCCCCAATTAACAAATGTGGTTTGAAGGATTGAAGGAGTAAAAAAAGGGTCCCCTAATTGGGGTGGGTTTGGGTACGGGCAGGATAATTCCTACTTTAGAATTGGTTTAGTATTGGCTATTGTAAAAGAAGTATTCCCGGATTTGGGATTCTCCAAAACCGGTTTTAGTATTAGGAGATTGTTTAGCATTAGGAAGAAGGGATTATCAGGGTCCCTTTGGCCTTAGTCCTTGCGATTTGGAGGACAGAAAAAGAAGAAGAAACAAAAAAAAACAAAAAACAAGAGACCACCCAGCGTTGTTCAATTTATTATTTATTTGGCATGTGGGCCCAGTTTTTTAGCTTCAGTGCCCTTACTGGCCCTGACTTCGCTGCCTGTTGCTCTGTTTGGGTCTGGCTGTGGCTGCGACCGTGCTCAAGCACTATTCGTGTAACCAACGCATCTCTCAAAACGCCCAAGCTGGGTTGCCCGGAGCAGCGCACCCCTGTTGTTTCCTGGCCTGGAAAAAGAAGAAGGGGTTCTTTGACTATTAATTGAAGCGATTACGGGCCCTCTTTATATATCGGAGTTGACTTACACTAACAGCTTGTTGCTCGCTTCCGTACCGCCAACGCCCTCCTCGTTTTGTTGTGCCTTGCCTCCTGCTTCGAATTGCAATGTTGACATTTCTGGCTCCATGAACGATACCTACGAACAAGACTTGTACAGCAGGCTGGTGACAGGCACGTTGGCCTTCTTCTGGCGAACGTGGCCAACTTTCGGCCCAACCTTTCTCGAGCTGTTCGAATACTTGGCGCATACCTTACCGAAGCATGCGTATCTGAATCCATGTTTCCTGCTTTGGGAGCCTTGCCGGCCATGTTGCCTAAAACCTGGAACACATCAGGTTTTTGTTTTTATCTTGGACCTGTTGGGGCCATGAATCACAGTTTGGCATTTCCAGGCTGTGTGCTTGGGTGACCTCGCGCTATGTGAGCTGCTCCTGGGTGCGCGTGCGGACCCAGACCAGCAGAGCCTTGCAGGAGCAAAGGCGCAGGACCGGCTCGGCCTGAGAGCCTGAGGACGCACCCAAGACATCCAAAGCAGCGCTGGGCTGTGTAGTGACGTGAGCGTTACGTGTTTAGCATGGCATGTTTGACTGTTTTGATGAATTGTTTCTTCGCCACTCTGGGCCGAGCTGACGGACTGACGGATTGACGGATGACGGTGCGAGACGCGTGGGTGGGAGGACTTTTGCAGCTGCGGCCGCCTGCGCGAGCTCCTCAGTAACAAGGCTGGGGTCAGAGGGTGGCGTCACGCTTTCCTGGCGAGACAGATCAACTTACAGCTCCATCTCCATCAGTGCAGCCGAGCCGCTGATCGGCTCTTGAGGTCTCGGGGCCCCAGTTCTTTGCCATGGACCAGGATGACTCCCCCATCGCATCGCCGAGCCATGGCAGTAGGGAATGCTCAGGGACTGCTTCAGTGTGGGGGAATCTGAGGAAAACTCTGGTCTGCAACAATCATTGACAAATCAGGGCTTGTGTTGTTTAGAATCTAGAAGGTGGGGGGCTTGCGGATTGTTGTATTCTTTGTGACCGGTCTTGATGCCATTTCTTTGGCCAATGTCCTCCATCTCGCTTTGCTAAACACGCCACTCAGGACTGGAGACGAGAGCAAGGACCACGGCGAAGTACACGCTTTTCTGGAGAAGTTGGATTCACTTCTCAGCGCTCCCCAGTAGAACAGTAGAACTACACAGTCTAGCCTTGGGTCGAGCGACCTTGCAGACCAAGATGGTGTTGGCAGTATTCAGATGGAATTGTAGGGTTGCTGAGCTTTGCATCCGCGTGATGAGACTTTTTCTTGGTGCCTAGACGGTTCATCCATACGCGCAATAGCTTTGCAACCAAGGAGCGTCGCGCATCTCAGGCTGGTGACCTGCAGGGCGCTGCTGCGCTCGGCTCGAAGGTCTCGCAGGAAGCAGCTTGGCCCAGCTTGGCTATGCTTAGCGTTAGCGGCAGATGCTCCGGTGTTTCCTGAAGAGAGCAGGAGGCAACCTGTTTCGCGGCACTTGGCTGGCTTGCTCATTTTGGACCTCTCAGCTTTCATCATGCGATCATGATTTGGGCACGCCGGGTGCAGTACTTTTGGTCGCTTTTGGTCCCGGCCTCCTATGACCTCGCAACCGTTCTTGTGTTGCGTTTTCTTTGCGCTCACCCCAGGCTGGTGTTGACTTGATGCTGCGACTGGCACAAATGCCGATACCAACAGGCCGATCCTGCTGCACAGTGTGGCACGTCAATGTGAGCATGTTCCTCCTTGTTGGCCGCATTGCGGCCATCTGAGACTTGTTCATAGACTCCGGCCACGTGCCAGTCGCGTCATGCGATGTGTGTGTGAGTGCTGTTCTTGATTGGCCAAGCATGTCCAGCCCAATTCGTACAGGTAGGGCTGTCTCTGAGCTTTTGGTCGCCAAAGTGGACCCGAACTGCCAGAATTTCATGAAGGCGATGGCAAGACAGCTGACTGCCGCAAAGGTTAGCAATGTTCGACAGGCGAGCGAAACGATTCAGCAAAGCACAGACTTATCCGCGGACAAACCAAGCTTGTTCCAGCTTGTCTGCGATTGTCACGGTGCAGTCCTGCTTCAGGAGTCTGCTTTGCTGCTGGCTGTGCGTGCAGCTGCGCAAAGACGCCCAGCTTCGGCAGTCATGTGTGCATGTGTAGCCAACACCCAAGTTCCACTATTTAATTTGTAGCTGGCCGCGACCTCGAGCAGTTGCAAGATGTTGGTGGTGCCATTGGTGTGTGGACCCATAAGATAGACAGAAGCTGGTGCCGGTGTGCACGCTCAGGACAGGAGCCGGCGGAAGACAGGCTTGAAGTGGTCCAGCTCCTCCTGAAATCCCGCGCAAGCCCGCCGCTTCCAATCAAAATGTGAGTGGGTTGAGGTGTGGCTAACCCAGACGTTGAACACCGGCGCTCGGTTTGGAAGATCCTTTGACGCCTGGATCGGATCGGGGCTGATGCGCCTCCAGCTGGATCCCAACTCAAGCGGAGATGGATCCGCGTGTTGCTGGCGGCTTTTTTGTTCCATGAAGAGCTTTGCTTTTTTTGCTTGCCCAAAGCCGACCTTTTGACCTTTTGGGTTCCTTTAGTTGGATCACTCATCCATTTGTCCACTAGTCGCGGCCCCAAAGGGCAGATGTATTCCTGGGTCTTTGAACCAATGGCGATCTGAAACCACAACTTGGCTGTGTGTGTGCTCCGCGTGCAGCGGGGAAGCCAGAAATGCCATGAAATGCCATCAACGGCGATGCTAGGACCAACTTGGGCCCTTGCCGTTGCCAAGCTTGACGTTCGGTGACATCATGTCACAGGCAATCAGCTGACTTGGCCAAGTGAACAGTGAACAACTGTTTGCACCCATGTGCTAGGTGACAAGGTGAAGCAAACACGGACATTCCGAAATACGCGTGTCTCCGATCGCTGTTTTCAACATGAACCTCAGCTTGAGCTTTCGCGGCCACAAGGAACGTCCAGGACGAGCAGGGTGAAACCCCTCTGATGGAGGCGCATTGCCAGCCAGTAGCCCCAGGTCTCCACCCCATAGCCAGACCACATTTGTCCATCAGGCCTTAGGCCTTGGGGTGATTCGTGTTGGCCTGTGCCCTGGGCATCGCTTCTGCAGGGCCTTGCAAGAGCCGGTTGGGTCCAAAAGCTGCACATATTGTCGCGCTGGCAACCCCTCAGTTCTTTGAGGGGGATGGATCATCGATTCCTATGGTCGAAACAGGGGCCCAGCCAACCACCACCCAGCCCCGCTCAAAGCAGCACATCATGAGTGGCATCATAGCAAGCGCGTGACCTGCAGTCACACCAGTTTTCGTTCAGTAGCATCGAAGGGACACACGCTTTGAGAGTGTCTCACATGAAGCCGACTTGTCAAGCCACTGGTTCTGCTGGCAGGCCGCTTGCCACGGGGACCTTCCCCTTTGCCGCACCCTGTGTCTGGCAAGGGCAGACCTTCGTCACCAGAGTGCCACAGGCGGCAGCCCGTTGCCAGGCTCATGAAGCGAGCAGTGGTTTCAGCAATCCATTGCAGATGGTTGGCCGAAGCCTTGTTCTGTGTTTGGTTGGCCCGCAAATTCTGCTTGTGGGCAAGCACGCACGTGCCTTCGTGAAGGCTTTGGGCCTGACTGAGGCTTATCTTCGCCAGAGAGCATGAGGAAGTTCACAGGCACAGCCACAGCGTTGCAATACCTAGCCAGAGCTTCCTTGCGCTTCCAGCTGATGCGTCCAGCACGGATCTGGCAGGTTCCTTGAAGAGATGCTTGGAGACACAAAGGAAGGTTCTGCTGTCCCTGCCCCACGTGAGGCTGATGCCAGCCAGGACTGGTGGCAGATGAAAAATATTTTGTTGATTCTTCAGTGTGATGAAGGGGTCTTGTAATTGCTTTGTGGGAAAAGCGAAAGGTTCGACGTTCTGTGTTTCGCATGCCCACCAACTTGCCAATTTACCCCGCAAATCACAGCCTGGCTTTGATATCACGCCTGTAGATATTCAACGCGATCCGCTTTGCGCAGCGCATGCCAGGAGATGGCTGCAGACAGCAACAACCAAGAGCAAGACTCGAAGGAAGGTTCTGCTGTCCCTGCCCCACGTGAGGCGGATGCCAGCCAGGACTGGTGGCAGATGAAACATGTTTTGTTGATTCTTCAGTGTGATGAAGGGGTCTTGTAATTGCTGCGCGGGAAAAGCGAAAGGTTCGACGTTCTGTGTTTCGCATGCCCACCAACTTGCCAATTTACCCCGCAAATCACGGCCTGGCTTGGATGTCACGCCTGTAGATATTCAACGCGATCCGCTTTGCTCAGCGCATGCCAGGAGATGGCTGCAGACAGCAACAACCAAGTGCAAGACTCGAAGGAAGGTTCTGCTGTCCCTGCCCCACGTGAGGCTGATGCCAGCCAGGACTGGTGGCAGATGAAAATGTTTTGTTGATTCTTCAGTGTGATGAAGGGGTCTTGTAATTGCTGTGCGGGAAAAGCGAAAGGTTCGACGTTCTGTGTTTCGCATGCCCACCAACTTGCCAAGTTACCCCGCAAATCACGGCCTGGCTTGGATGTCACGCCTGTAGATATTCAACGCGATCCGCTTTGCGCAGCGCATGCCAGGAGATGGCTGCAGACAGCAACAACCAAGAGCAAGACTCGAAGGAAGGTTCTGCTGTCCCTGCCCCACGTGAGGCTGATGCCAGCCAGGAATGGTGGCAGATGAAAAATGTTTTGTGTGATGAAGGGGACTTGTTCTACGAATCATTGTGCAGACAAAGCGATAGGTTTCTGGCTAGGCCGCGCTAACCAACTCGCAATTAAATTATCATAATTACACCCCTCAAATCATCTGCAGCCTTAGATTAGATAACAAGCCGTCAGATCTTCAACCCGTTCCGCTTTGGCTCTGCGTAGCACGTGCCAGGAGATGGCTGAGAACAGCATCCAGGAGCTGCCAACAGGTGAATTTCCAGACTGGCTGGCAGGACAGGCCAACCAGGGTGGTAGAAGCAGGTGCAGCTAGAAGCAGGTGCAGCTGGCGGGGATCATGTAAAAGCGTGTCTCAATCATTGAAGGCGACACGTTGCTGGATCCGAGGCGGCCGTTAGTCCAGAATTTGTTCTAGCAAGCATGCTAATGCCCAAGTATCCTCTCGCCAGAAGGTTCCAGTTTTGACTACCCCGAGGTAAGCTTAGACCCAGAGGAGATTGTTTTTTTGGAAGGGAGCATGTCTTGGGTTTAAGTCGGCCCTAGCATAGTCAAGCAATGGAACCCTGTCTCCACCACTCAAGTTTTGTTTTGCAAACTTGCTTGCTGTGCAAGGGGGATTAATCGGATTCAAGCCCCCATTGAAATTGTTCAATCTGGGTGCCATGGGGCGGCGATGAACAGCTGCTTGCTCCACCCATGTAGCGGATCTCAGGTGTTGGAAAGGCTAACTTGCGCAGTTTGAAGTTGTGGACCTTGTGACCACGCTACTAGTTCCTACCAAGCAAGCCGTCAGAGTGTGTCCTTTGTTAGGTTCTTTTTTGCTTGCTCTCCTTGTTTCTTCCCTCGCCGAAAACACGCCCTAGCGGGCAATGCTGATGTTAGCGCGTGTTTGGCGCCTTGTGCTGCTCAAGTGGCGTGGCTCTGACGTTAAGCTTTAGTTTTTAAGGCCAAAGCAAGCCACTCGATGTTTTGCTTTTGCTTGAGCGTTGACTCATGGATAGCCAGGAGGCGATGATGACCTGCCGGAGACCAAGGGGCCAACTCCCAAAGCGCGGGCATCGTCCAGGTCCATGACTCTGGCTGAGCTGGCAGGCTTGCAGGATGCAGAAGGGCTGGCCCTGTTCCTGGACAAGTGGCCTGGCCTTTTGGGCCTGCAGGTTGTGCATTGGGGTGAACTGTGACCTGGCAGTAGGGACAACTAGGCCAGCGTCGAGAAATCATGTGCAAAGACATCCTAGGCTACCTGAATCTGACCGATGCAGCGCTGTAAACGCCCTGGATGCTGACGGCTTGACGCCACTCCACCTTTGCCTAGTACCTTGGTAGCTGTTCATTGGGCGGTGCCTGAGCGATCATATTCAGCCGGGTCCGCGGATCAAGGTGGACGTTTCCCCCAACCCATTTGCCAACCCGAGGTCTCACCGCCGGGCGGTGGGCAGTTGTTGACACTCCAGAAGTTGCTGCAAGCGCGGGCGGACCCCAACCGTACCGCTGCTGGACTGGCGCCGGTGAAGCTGGTAGAGGAGAGCGCCTCTTGGAGCTAAAGAGTTACAAATTTCCACGGGCAGTGCGGAGACTGGATTTCCAGTTGCATGTGAGGAGAACACGGACCAGGTGTTCATGAGTGTTTTTGCAGTCCAGGTGTTCCGTTGTGGTGCTGGCACGAAGAACGTGAAAACAAATCAAGGGGCGCAAGCATTTTGATGCGTTCTTGCTTGCTCCGACTCATTCAGCCCGCGAATGACCAAAACAAGAGTCTGGCAAAGTCAAGGCGATGGAGGCCCCTGCCGATGGGCTCACAAGTTCCCACTCCAAGGTCCACAGCAAAGCACTGCTGCGGCTGCTACTTGAAGCCCGCGCAGAAGTCATCAAAGAGGACAGGGATTGGTAAAAAGAGGAAGGTTTTGCTGAGCTCCTGAAATGTTGGACCATGCGTAGGGGGAACCACGCAGTGTGTATGTGTCAATGTGTCTGTGTGCCTGGCCCGCTGGAGACCTTCAGGAGAAGCCTGAGCACAAGGCCATGCCCAGACCAGAAGCCCCTGAGGCTTGGCTGTTGCGCTTCGTGACCTCAGAGAGGTGAAAGGATCTGCGATTGGCATCGCTGTCTTCGCCTCTTTGTGGTGTGGGCAAAAGTGGAACCAGCCATTCCTAGTGCCAAAATCGGAGGCAGGGGCGCGCCTCAGGCCACTTTCTGGGAGGCCGCCGAGGCACAAGATGCTCTCCGCCTTGAAGCGCGGCTTGGCTTGGTCCTCTCAGGCCGCTTGGGGCGTTGCCACTCACTGTGCAGAAGCCCACGTTCCTGAGCGATTTAAGCGATTTATACCTATCTCCCACGAAGCCACGCAAGTCTTTAAGGTGCGAGCGAGCACTCGACGGTGGCTCCACCGCATGCTGTGTGTATTGGAGAGCGCTGAGGCTGAGCGCCTCCCCGAAGCATTTGGCCTTGCGTGACGCCGATGGCAACAGCCTGTTGCACCGCTGCATCATGACACCGCCCATCAACGGCCGTTTGAGCAAGGCGCTGAAGGCGAGGTGCTCGTCCGGTGATGCCAGGTGTACGGATGTTTAGAGTTGTTGGGCCCGATGCGCTAGAATCTGCAGCATTCCCGGGCAGCGGTTCAACCCGAATAATAGAACTTTCTTGGGGATGTGTTTTTTCATTGGTTGCTATTTACTATCGGACTTGCATTGGAAAGTGGACCCCCTTTGATTTGGAGCAAAAACATGCTCAGATTGCAACTTTTAAGTAAGAACTCTGAAAGGGAGTGTCCCATGGTCCGTTTCATAAAACTAATTGCTTGTTTCAGGTTGTTGGGAGCACACACCCTAGGAGGGGGGACCCCGAATAAGCATATTTTGGGAGCTTGGTGGAAAGCATGTGTAGTCTCAGGAGTTTAGTATTGGTTTAGTCTTGGCCAACTTAGATTTAGAATTGCCGATTTTTTGCCGCGACTCGGGGGAGTTTTACTATTGGGGGTAGTTTTTTTTGTTTTTTGGCAAGAAGTGATTGCCTGGCATTGAAAGATGCGTTGGCCACCATGGCCGGTTAAGTTGTTCCATGGGTGGGTAACTTGCAAGGCAACCACAGTTCCTTGTCGCGAGGTGTTGCTGGCCGCTGGGGTTTCGCCTAACCTCTTGAACCGCGAGGGCGAGTCCCCGCTGCTTCTGGCTGTGCGGCTCCTTACAGATGGGCGGGTGGGCGTGCTGCGGCAGCTGATGAAGGCAAAAGCAGACGGCAACCTGGGAGATGTCCAGGAGAACTTAGGGGCACAGGGGGCTTAGGACTAGACACGCGTTGGCAAATGACAGCAAGCAAGACAATCCCGCATCTACTATTGTTTGTGTCGCAATAGGTAGATAGACAGACAGATAATATGTTTGCTTGTTTGTATGTATGGTTGTTTGTTTTTTTGTTTCTGGGCACCAGTTTGTTAAAGGTGCCCTATGTAGATAAAAGCAAGAAGTGCGGCGCCTGGCAGCTCGCCTGGCAGCTCGCTGGCTGTGGATCGCCCGGTAGGACACCACGCCGCTCATGGAGGCGGTGCGCTTTGGGGACACGGAGGTTTGTCAGCTGCTGCTGGACCGCGGCGCGGAGGCGGAGAAGCGGGGCGCCCGGGGGCTGAGCGCGCTGGACCTCGCGTGGCCGCCCGGACCAACTCCTGGGCTTTGGGGGAGCTGGGGGGAGGGGGGGGTTGGCAGTGGGGCGTGGCTGAGCTTAGATCCGCCCAAGAGCTGTGGCAAGCATGTGGCGTTATGCCCCACAAGGCATGAGGCACGCTGAACGCTGAGTGTTTGTGCGGCTCACCGATGCTCTTAAGCCTTAGGTGGTTCAAGAAGCGATGATCTGAGTCGAGCGGAGCGAAGCCATGTTGGTGAGATTGCGAGAGAGAGAGAGAGAGAGAGAGAAAGAAAGAAAGAAAGAAAGAAAGAAAGAAAGAAAGAAAGACAGAAAGAAAGAAAGAAAGAGAAAGATAGTGTTGGTTTCAGGTTGGCTTTGGGCTGGCTATAGAATCCTTTGGGGCTTTATTCGCAACTCGAGACAATACATACAAGCATCCAGATGCGCATCCCATGAATCTCAAGTTGGCTGTGCAGCGCTGGGCTGCTTTGAAGTCGCTGTAGGGCAAAAGGAATCTTCCAGCGCATCCATAGCCGGGCAGCACTGAAAACAACCTTGTGGGGCCTTCACCTTGTAAGTAGGCTCATGTTCAGCAAGCCTCCGGCTACTGCCAAAAGGTACAGCACGGCATTCTTGGTTTGAAGCAGAGAGAAAAATGTCAAAGGCTTACATGTTTTGTGGGCAGGGTGCTGGATTTTGATTTGCGGTTTGCCACTGAGAGGTTTGCGCGCCACGAGGGCTCGCCATATCCCGACCCGCTGAAATATGGAATTGGGGGAGGGGGGGGTATTTTCTGGGATTCCATTTGTGGTACCATCTTCCCTTTTATGGGGAAGACTGGGGAAATGGAACTGGGGACCCCCCACCCCACCTCCCGCTTCGGGGGCTCTCGCACGTCAGGCAGGCAGATTGCCCGCCCGCCGTGCGGCAAGTCTTCGAGAGCCAGGGTCTACGTCCACAGGACCGGATCGTTGATCGGAATCTCGGGCGGCTCGTCCGGTTCCAGCGGCATGGCGCGGGTGTGTGTTTTATTTTTTGGGTCAAGGTTCCCCGGAAACCCACCATTTTCGGGGTCCCCTGAAAGAAGACACAAGGGATTTGCAAAACCCAGGGATGGCACGACAGGTTTGCAGATGTGTTTTCATCGCCTGTTTGCTGGAAGCTGTTTAAGACTTTTGGGGTAGGCTCAAAAAGCTCTTCCTTTTGGTAAGCTGTGGTAGGCTTTCGGGTAGGCTCAATATGAAAGAGATCTGGCTTGGGGTAAGCTGTTTCAGACTTTGGTAAGCGGCAAGCTTTTCTGAAAAGTGTGAGCATTCAGCGATGAAGGGTGTGTTTCAAAATCGGATTTTCTTTTTGGATGGTGCCTTACAAGAAGCCAAAAGAAAGCCAGCCAGTTTGGGGGCTGCCCGTCCCATGATCCATGGAGCCGCCATCATGTGATCTCCCAGGAGAAGGCGTGCGGAGAGCAAGGCGACGTCCAAGTAACTTTGAGACACGTCACCACCTTGGTGCAAAGGGTCGTCTCTATTCCAGCAGATGCTCGCATCAGAGATGTGAAGAAACTCTTGGTGAGGCGCGAGTCGGGCAGTCTGGTTGGTGAATGGGGTTCGGTTGTTTTCCGATCGTTTCCCACGGATCCCAAATCAGCATGCACAGGCCTGAGGATTGCTCTCAGGTTTTCCCGGTTTTGTTCGCTTGCTATCAGCTTCAACATGAGCAGCTATTGGTCTGCGGGTGTTGGATGTAGCTGGATGTGTGTCTTGCTTCCCTTGGTTGCTTGCACTCTGATGGTGGGTTGGGGGGTGAAAGCACCCATGTCTTCAAAGGCGGGTACCCTGGGCTTTGATGAATCCAACCTTCCCGGTCAGTCCTGTCCCTGTCTGCCAGTGTTGCGGTTTTGCCGGTGGCCGTGCTACATTCGTCAGGGGGTGTTGTGTTCTTGGGGAGGAGCCCCGAAGGGGCCGTTGCCCTTTATGGGCTTGTCAAACCTGGACGGTTCAAAGTAGTGCGACACTTTCCGGGAGATTCTTTGGAAGGGCAACCCTTGGATTGTGAAAGAATTGTGCGTTGGCAGATTCCTTTTGAATTGTGCATGCTTGCGTTTGTTTGTGGAGGAAAAGGGGGTGTTGCTGTTGCTGGGTCTTTTTCTTCAAAAGCAACGGGGTATCCATCCGATGCAACCATCAAAAAGCGGCCATGATCTAGTTCTTCCTGGGTCGCTTGGATGGTCGGTGGCTGTGTTCTCACTGGGCTTCAGCTGGGCTTCAGCTGGGTTCACTGGGCCAGGCTGACCCAGCGGGGCTCCTGGCGTCGGGTGGCGTTGCTCTCGGAGTTGGGGGCTCCGCTTCATGATGGCGACGCCTTGGGCCAGAGACGGCTGCTTCTGGTGGCGCCCAAAAGTGCAGAGGCAGGGCTTGCAGTTTGAGAGGAAACCTGGGCATGGGTCAAAACAGCCAGGGGAAATCAGAAAACCGGAGGTCTGAGTCCTTGGTTCCATTTGACAGGGCAACCCGTTTTGGGCACCTATTGTTGGACCCACCATGAGTCTTGTTTTGTTTTTCCTTTCGGGGGCTGGGGAGGTCAACTTGGGGGGCGGGGAGGGGGAGGGAGCCGGGGGGGGGGGGGAGGGAGCATGCACCAAGGGTATACATATATTGGCTACACATATTGGTTTCCTGACCTGCGTTTGGTCCCGAGAGGGCGAGAATCAAACTCCATGCCAGGTACAGGTATGCAGTTCTGTTCTCACCTGCAGAATTTGGCAAGCCCCCAGGTGCAACCATCAAAACGGTGAACTGGTCAAGACCCCAGAAGGTGCCTCCCCTGTCCATAGAAGCAAAACCAGCGCCATCCCAAGACATGAGAACAACGAGCCGTGGACTGCCTGCAGATGTCGTAGACTTGATGTGTGCTTGCGATCCCGCCCTACCTGCCAGGAGGGGGAGGAGTCATTGCCAGAGGAGGAGCTGTCCTTCGCTTGCCAAGCTGGGAAGGGGTTCTAAAATGACGATCTGAACTAAGAACACGCTTCCAGGTAGGCTGATATATCGAAAACAAGCATGCGATTTGGGATTGTAGGCTTTCGGTCCGTCCACCAGCTCATTTGGCGACATCAGTTGCTTGCAGCCAGGAGCGCTGGCCAAAATGGACATTGGAAGAGCTTTTGGCAGAGTCTGCCCGTCGTGGACTTCACATCGGAGCAGAGTGCACACGAGAGAGCCTTCTCGCATGTTTGCTGCAGGCCGGGCCGTGCGGACTGGCCGACTTGTTGCCACGGCTGTGATAAACCTGGCTCCAAATTGCGCATCGAGGGTTTGTAGCCCACTCGGGCTGTGAGGCTTGCAGTGCACAAGTGGGCAACGGGCACCTAATCAGTCCGCATGTTGCAACTGGTTCCAATTCTGACTTCCATTCTGCCCCGCCAACAGGCTTCAACGACCAGAGTCTGCGAGACTGATCGCCAGCGAAATCTGTCCACGCCCAAGCTAGTCAACGAAACTGCTGTCAAAGTGTGAAGCCTTGTGGCAATTGCCGGAATAGAACCAATAAGAACAAGAGCAGCACCAAAAGTGAGAGTGACAGAATAGAAATGCGGATGATAAAAGTGACAGTGAGATGGGCAGTAGTAATGTAACATGCGACACCAGTACAAGCAGCAGTATACGCACCGGCAGTGGCAGTAGGTTTAGTGATGGCACTGCAATGAGAAGACAAAGAAGACAAATAAGAATGGCACGAAGAAGCAGAAAAGGAACAAGGAAGGCTGCTTGGTTGCTGCAAGAGGACGGATGCTGCTGATGCTGATGCTGGGCCGGTTGCCACCCCTGAAAAGGATTGATCATGGCAATGTCACGGAAGAAAGCGCCTCACAATTTCTGAGACCGGAGCAATCCATGTCTAATCTACTGGTTTCTGGTGGTTTTGAGGTAACCACTATGGGGGCTGGGGGGGGGGGGAGGGGAGGATAAGCCCTAAATAAGGCCTTAGGGTTTTTTGGGGCTCCCTCCCCCTCCCACCCCAGCCCCCATGAAACCAGGCGCGTTCCAGCCGCGTAGCCCCGCCTTGGGCTCGGGCGAGAGGTGAAGTCCTGGGAGTCCCTCAGCTCCGCAGAGCTGCGCGGCGAGTCCACGCGCCGGGGCCTGCCGGAGACCTGCGACCGCGCGGAGCTGCTGCAGATGCGCCTGGGGCTTCGGTGACATGTTTTTATTTTATTTTATTTGTTTTTATTATATTATTATTTTTATTATTATTTTTTACAGTTTTTTGGGGAGGGGGGAGTAAACGGGAGAAGTCCGCATGCTCAATGATCTGGCCGACGCATGTGGAAGAGGAGGAGTTGTTGCTTTTGACGCGGAAGTCCGCGTTTCGTTCCATCCGGTGGATTGGTTGTGGCCTTGGCTGTGACCTGGTGTGGTGTGGTTTGGTGTGATGTGACGTGATGTGGTGTGGTGTGAGGCGGTGTGATGCGGTGTGATATTGTGATGTGATGTGGTGTTGTGCTGTGTCGTCGCGTGATGTGGTCTAATGTGGTGCGATGTGATGTGATGTGACGTGGCCTGTGTAGCGCAAGTGTACAATCATAGACGGTCCAGAAAGCAGAGGAGCGTTGACAGGCGGCAGAAACAGACAATTTTGAGCGTACTACGTTTGATCTCCTTGTTTCTGTCCGGGCTGATTTCGCTGGATCAAGCTTTTTCAGACCGATTTCCAGTTCATTCGGCTTGTTGATCTCCAGTCGTGACCGACCCGCCCCGAGAGACGTTGTTGACATATTCCCTGGTTCTTCTAGAGGGCAAATGGCAAGAAGCTGATTCGTGTGGTCCCTTCCAAAAGCACGTCCAGCTTGCGAGAAACAAATCGATCGCCAGCATCACGCCTTTTGTACTATTGGCGCTCAACACCCATGGGAGTCCGAGTCCAAGCCCTTGAGACTTCTTGCCCCAACGCCTTGCATAGCGCCGCTGCAAGAGTGCCTTGGCCTCGACTGCCACGGCTGCAATTGATGTCGCAATGTGGTTCGCCCCCGCTTTTTCTTGCTCTCGATCAATCTAGGGCGCTCTGCTTGTAGCTTTGGGAACGCCCACCGCCATCTTCAAGCCGTCACTGGCCCGTTCTCAACATGGGGTAGATGAGACTGCAAGAAAGCGCCACCTTTGCCCAAGAGGCGGCGCTCCTCCAAAGAAATAGATCTGCGGGGGCAGTTTAAGTGCAAGGGCCCGCGAATAGCCCTGCGGAGAGTCATTTCATTTAGCCTTTGCATAGCACTTGGCCCAACTTCGAACGCTTGCTGCAAGAGTACTGTCGCAGCATTGGCATGCGGCCAAGCAGGCGCTTGATCGGCCCATGCGCAAGCTCAGAAACGATGTGCATCGATGTGCGGGACGTGCTTCAGCTGGCCGAGAATCAAACCGCTCTGTAGCCGCGTGTGCATGTTCGCTTAGATCTTGGCCACCGGCTTACGGGTCAGGTCCGCGAATGTTTTTGTTGGATTTAGGGCCCGCGTTTGTATTTGCCCCTTGGCTATGCAGAGGGTTCTGTGTTCATTTCTTCGCCCACATTTGGACCGAGGTTGAAGCAGGACGTCAGCTGGGAGCACATGGGAGAGGATGATTTGCACCAAGAAGCCAGGCTGCAAACAGCCTCTACTCACAGTCCCTTTGCTTTGCTTTGACCCACGCTGCCCATTTTGCATCACTGCTTCTCAGCCTGCAAGGCGGGCAGTGAGGACAGCAAAGCTTGGGTGAGTCAGAGTTAGCACGTGAGACTGCGGCCAAACCTAGCAGCAGGGATGCACTTATTTCTGGCAGTGGACAAGGAAAACAGTCAAGGTTTTGCCCCCGGAGCAGTGCAGCCTGTAGATGGAGGCAGAAAATTCAAACATACATGATCAGCGTGGAGAACATCACTGAGGTAGCTGAATCGTGCAGGGAGGTGATGAATTGTCAAATTTGATGCGATTTGACCTTAGGCATTACGAGCGCGCAACACCGGGCGCCCCCTGTGTCATTCAGCCCAGGACTGCCGCGCGCACGGCCTTGCCCTGCCGGAGGCGCAGGAGAAGCCACTGCTGCTGCGGGCCATGCGATCCCGCTTGCGGCAGGCGAGCAAGGGCAAACGCGGTTTGGATCCCAATGGGTGTCGGTACGCGTGGGATGCATTGATCCCTCATTGCTTTTGCGCCGGAAAGAGGCTGAGTTGCAATCTTTCAAGCATAGCCCGAGCAGAGGTGGTGACACATGATAAGACAATTGAGTCCTTCTGACGGAAGAAATCCCGCATTGCCTGAGGGAGAGCATTCTCATTGTGTTTTGAGCCACGCTCGGCGGTGCAGGATTTCTTCTGTCCGAGCAAAGATAATATGTCAGTTTTTACAATTTTGCCTTTGAAGCACAGGCTTGGATAGGCCCAGTCAGTTGCGCTGGCAGGCCCGATTCTGGCACTAAGGCTGAGTCAACGCTCAGTCAACACTACTGTAAACACGTCGAACATGCTGCGTTTGGAGCAAAAGCCCTTTTTCCCCTCGAATGGGAGCTTTAATGGTTTCTCGGACAATTTCATAGGTTGGCGAAGTTGGCGAAGATGCTGGCCCTGCCGGCATTTTCGTAGTGTTGACTGTCGCATTGAATGAGTGTTGAGCCTATACGGACCTGGCAGTCTGTTGCAATCGCGTGAGCTTCAACGAAGCTCAATGGCTGTTGCAAGTGTCTGAGAAAATAGCACAGTCTCGGCGCCGGGTCAAGCAAGTCGAGCGCGGCACTCTGCAATTATTCTTCCTTGCAACAGAAGAAATCCTGCACCCATCGCACCTTGCACTTGATGCCTTCATACTCCCCACGCTGGCTCAAGCTTTCTACCTTGCTCACTGTTGGAAGAATTGCTAAAACAAAGTGCAAAAGCATTTCCCCCTAACCCTCAATCACCAGCATTCCCACCACGCAGGCTGGCTCAAGTTTCCGTTGCCTGGGTTTTTTTCTTTTCCAGTCCGCGCGAAGCTTCATTTGCGGTTTGACGCGTCGTCATGCGTCGTGTGGCGTTCGCGCGAAAATCCACCCTTCTATTGACTTCTATCGACCACACTGCTTCTTGCTTTTCCATGAAGATGTGAAGGATGCTTTTGAGTAGCAGGCGGCGGGAGGCAGAGATGGATTGAATGCTTTTTCCAAACAGGTCGCGAGGTTTCCGCTTGCCGCCTTGGGAACTGTCAGCCTCCAATGCTTACATGCTCAAGACCTGAGGTTCTCCGAAGCAACAATGCTTCGGACCCCCTTCAACGCGACACCCCGCTGTGATTGCAATGATTTTGTCTCCTGAGTTGGTCTCGCGACGCGGATTTCGCCCGCATGAACATTCCCAACTAACACATCAAAAGAGGGAACATCACAAAAGTACTGTCCCTGCCATCGACTCTTGGAGAAGACCTACTCAAACATAAGCTGGGCGTGATCCAAAACCACCGGAAACGGGGGACTCCATGGACCCGAGCGCAGTGAAACCTGTGACGACCGCCCTTCGGCTGCCTTGCGCCACTGACTTTTGCTTACGCCCATGCCGATATGCAGTCAAACAAAGTAAATAATAATTTTGCTAATGTGGCAGGCACTTTCCTAAATGTATTTCAGTAGTTGTTTGCGCATGCTTGTGGTTTCGCGTTCGGGTCAGCATGGTTGCGTTCGCGGCATGTGTGCTCTCCTGCGCATGTTTGCTAACACGCGCACACACACACACACACACACACACCACGCCCAGCCCCCGCCCCCCCGCCCCCCACCCAGTCAGTGGGCAAGGAGAACCCTAGGTCTTGGGGGGACATGCTTTCAGCAGGGCAAACACGTAAGTCAAAGGGTCCAAGAAGGAGGAGAATTGTTTACGCAGGGACAGGCCGCGATGCCAGGCCCTGAGATGGCAACACCTGGACACCGAGCAGCTTCGAAAAGCTTGCGAGCTGCGGCATTTCGCGACCGAAGGCGCGATATGGAGACCCGAGCCCATCACACACGCACCTGTTGACAGTCGCTTCGCTTTGTTGCAAGATGTGTACCGCTCGGGCATAGCGGGTGCAGCACGAAAGTTGCTCCGGACCCGGGGGCCCAAGCCTTTGCGGTTTGTTGGTTCGAATCCAGGCAAAGGCCGCAACGAGTTGCTGGAGTTCCTGCGGTCCTTCCAGGCCGATCGAGGGGAACAGCACGCCATAATGGTGAGCCTCGGTATGCCGCTTGCAGCAGCTGATGTGAGCATAACTTGTCATGAGCATGACCTTCTGCGACTGGCTGGAACTGTGAGCGTGCCGCAACCAATGATGTATAATAACAGGCGCCAGAATGGGCCGAGAAAGGCCCGTCAGTGTTCTCACGCGCATGCCAAGCTTGGATTGCCATTTGGCTGCGCAGATTCATTTGGAGGAACCACACCTTTGGGGACAGTGTAAACCAATCGAACTGACCACAGCTTCGCACAGCTTAGCATGCGGCTGCTTCCACTCGCAGGTGCCGCAGCCCAGGGCGAAGCCAAAGCCAAAGGCCAAGCCTGAGCCGAAGGCCAAGCCCGAGCCAAGGACGGCATTTCGAGCTCAAGCGAGCAGCCAGACAGTTCTTGCTGACTGAGAGGCCACCGTTGGTTCTCAACCATGTTAGTCCTAGAATCCGCGGAGTGACGGTTGGCATAGGGATGGCTAGAGCACTACTGAAGTGAGCCCATGGCTAGGATAATGCCCTGAGCCCTACCAGTTTAGCATAGTTTGACAAGTCACGAATTGATATGTGCAGATCGAGCCTGGCTGAACAGTTTGTGAACATGCACCTTTCTTGTAGGCAAACATGGGACACAGCAGTTTTCTTCTGTGGGTGACAACTCCCTTCTTGAGGCAGGCTGAGACTGCGGTGACCTGCCGCTTTTTGTACCGCCCATTGACGGGGTCCTGGAATTACACCCCCTCAGAACATTGCAAGCAGTGCTTGCTGTTGGTTTCAGCTTGCAGCTTGCCAGGAGCTCAGCCAAAGCATCGCAATGTTCCAATGAGGAGGTCACGGTGGGGAAGTGCCAACTCGATCAGAGGGTGTGCGTCCTAAGTCGTCCCAAAACTCTGGCACAAAATGGCACATAACTCACTGGGCCTTTAATTGGAGCATTCAGGATGCAGCTCTCAATGCCAAGTGTTGGACATGGCCGAAAGAGAGTCCGACAGACATCCAACTTTTGCTGGGTGCCTTGTTGTTTGCTGCCTACAGGCGCAGCAGCTGCGCAGGCGTATGTTTGCCATCCGCACTGCCCTACAGGAGGCGGAGTCTCAGAGCTACCCAGCCTGGATGAGCGCACGTGTTCGACGTGCCTGCGCAAAGTATCCCAACTTCTCTGGCAAATTCCCTCAGGAAATGGAAGTGGCTCTGATGCAGTTTGTGCTTGCATCCATTTCTCTGTTTGCTTCCTGCATGTGTCGGTTCGAATCTCTGCTTTCAACAACTGCTACCCCCATTTGCTGCATAGAGCACTTGTAAGTTGATACTTTTCTGGGTTATGATGATGAGCCCCGATGGTGCGCCCCAACGCCAAGGACTGGTCGACTCAGGAGGGGCGGCAAGACAGGGTGTTGTGGTGCGTGGCTCTGGCTCTGCAAGTCGTGCCGCGTTTGCAGGACATTGAGATGTATTTGTACTCCAACGGATTCCTGAAGCCCAACAAGAAGAAGGCGAAGTATGCGCATCTTTCGTGTTGCTTTGCCATTTTCAGGATGAGGGGTTGCTTGTGGGCCCATAGCACAGTGTCTGAATCTTCTGAATCTATCCCATCAAAGGCAGGCTCAAGTGTACTTGGCTTGGCCGCCCTACAGTGCAAGCGGAACCATTGGCACATTCGTCGATCGCAGGGGCAAGCCAGGCAAGTGAGCATGAAGATGCATGAAGCATCATGAAACAGAACAACACGCAAAACAAAGGATGAAGTGAATGAAGTTTCATGAAGCAGAATGTCACACAAACATCATGAAACAGAATAAAGTTGCTGAAATCGGAGTCTTCGACCTTCCCCAGGCCTTTTTGCGTGTCTTCCTTTGAATTTTTCGCGTCGAGCGAGGCCAGGCCGAAGGTGCCCCTGCGGGCGCACTACGAGGCCTTGGGCCTGGAGCAGGGCGCCTCCGCCAGCGAGATCCGGAAAGCCTACCGCCGGCTGGCGCTGATTTACCACCCCGACAAGAATCCGGAAGATCCAGAGGCAGCCGCAGATCCTTGGCCTTCACTGACTTCTTGATCAGCTTGTACCAGAAAAAAAGCCATCCTTGGCCTTCACTTATGAGTTCTTGCCATGGCAATTACCAGAACAACTCGTGCCAAGCTGGCAAAAACTTGATCTTGACATGAGTTGATGTTGCCGACCCCGAGTCTGAGGAGACGTTTCGGCGCTTGGCGGAAGCGTATGAAGCGCTCGCGGCCTGCTTCTCCAGCGAAGCTGAGGATGTAGCGGGTTAGGCCCAGCGCAGCGGAAGAGCTCAGCGGGAAGATATTCGGGTGTGGTTCAAAATTACAACAGCCGGGGGTTACGCAGGTTTTTGTCTACCTTCCATTTGCCAGGGTTCCATTTTGGACCCCTATTTTTGAGCCACACCCGCAAGCCTCGAAGCATTGTGCCATGAAAAGCGAACGACTTGTAACGTGAGCCGGTCGCGGAGGATTTCTCGGCACTGCCGAGATGCAACTTATTTGTTTTGTGCATGGCTGCGAATTTGGAAGCCATTCCTTTAGGGGTGGAGTGCATTGCGTGGTGCATCCAGCCACGGCTGCCCATTGTGGTATGCTGAGGCTGCTCGGCAGGATCGCAGGCCCATCGTTTACGAAAAGTGTCGAGAAGACTACGATTTATTAATTTGTTGCGCTGACGACGCCCCCATTCCATGCAACCAAAGGGCCTGGAGGTGTTTAGGGTATCGGTCAAAATTAAAGCACCAGGGGACCGCAGGTTTTAGTCCTTGGTTCCATTTACTAGGGTTCCAACATGGATACCCATTTTTGACTCACAGCCTTTACAAGATTGCTTCCGTCGCGGCACTTGGAGACGCTTGCTTGCCGCTGGGCAGGTGTGAGACACCAAGGCGGTCCTTGCAGGCGGAGAAGCCGGTAGTGTGAGCTTCAAAGATGCTGTTGCAGCAATCAGGGTTCCTGATTTGACGAGACAGCTGTCATCAAACATGAAGACGCCAATGCAGACAAGGACAGACAAAATTATTCAACAATTCGAATTCGGGTTTGGGAGTTTGACGAATTCGGGCTCTTCGGGCTTTAGGCTCTTCGGACTTTTTGGGGGTTTTTGAGGTTTTCGGGATGCAGGATTTTCATGGACTTCGATGGAGAGAGGTCTTGCTTTCACTAGTTGCTGCGCCATTCGAGCCCCTTCTCGCTTCTTTCTCAACGTCAGCGAGCGTTTTGGGGTGAAGAACGTCAAGAGATGGAAGTGAGAGGCGGACATGCTGAACCGGAAACAAAGTTAATAAAGATGGTTGTTGGGTGTTGATTCGGAATTCAGGGTTTTGGAGCTTCGGTTTGTGTTCAGGAGGTTGCTTCTCCATGTTGAGCACCATATACAGCGCCAGCCGCATTTTGGTGCGGGTGAAGTCAAGCGTCAGTGAACATGTAAGCGCCGGTTTGGCATTTATGGGTCGCGGCCGAGCAAGCGCGTTCAACGCAAGCAGAGCGTTTGCAGTGGTCGTTTGTGCCGCTGGGCGCATGCCACGAGTGACGAGTGGCAGGTGCGTCACGACTCTCGGGAGATTGGCCTTGGCCTCAGGTGATCCAATTCGAGGAGCTGCGCCGGTCTGTTTTTTTTTTTTTGCAGCCCACGGGCTTGAAATGTGGGAAGGGTCCCACGGAATCGGCGTAACTGTTGTTGTGAACCCTGGCAGCGGCTCTGCACATGTGGGTTTGTTCCACCAATAAGGCTTGAACAATGGCATTTATACACTGATAGGGGGACAAGTGGTAAGCAACCATGGCGGAGAGCACAAGTGCAAGCTATGTGTTTAAAGTTGATTTTAATATAATGCTTGCATTGCATGTTGCGTTTCATGATTGAGGGCATATGTATGCAAGATTGCTTTACGTGAAGCTTCCATGTTGCGTTCCACTCTGAAATGTATGCGTTGACGATTGCCAAACATGGTGATCATGCGGGAGTTGCGTTGCCATGGTGACCTGCGCCTACTCGGGCTGAGTTCCATGCGGGGCAAAATGCGTAATGCGGTCCTTGTCTTGAGCCTTCCAATCATCAAATGCAATGCTTGTCCTGGGTCTGCTCACTGCCGGTGATTGCATTGAGGCAGGGAAGCCAGCAATGCTTTGCGGACACAGGCCCGAATGGATCCCCAAGACGCCGGGGTGGGATTGTTCACGTGAACCCCGCCAGTTCGTTACAAATCCTCGTCCAAAAAGAGGAACCGGCGGCGGCTCGTGATAACACCGTTCAGAGATTGGAAGGTTCTCCAACCCGTGAACACGGTATGGATCGATCGGAACTACTTTGTCCGGAGATGTGTAGGCCTCAAGTGTGACCAATGAGCCATGCAAAAGCTGGCACTTGAATTTGCCGCTGAGTTAGTCCTTTTTGTGGACCCTGAGGCTCGCTCAATTTCAATTTTGGCGTCTTTCAGCCATCCATATGAGTCAAGCCTTCCACGGGAGCGTAGGGGCTCTTGGCTCCTGCTTTGCACGCTTTGCCCGGGTGTGCCAGCAGGCAACATGGGAGCGGGAGAGGCCCAGGCCGGGAACGCCCACTCGGCTCGGTTTGGTTTCCGCGACCGTTCGCACGAGCGGAGCCGAAGGCCACCCCCCCAGGAGGTCGCCATGCTGCGGCGGATGCTGCGGGACTGGGCGCGGAGTTTTGCCTTAGGCATGCGCCAGCCAGGTGGCTCAACTCAGTGTTCGCAATGGCCGGCGCACCAGACAGGCCAAACCATGAAAAGGAAGAGGAATTTGCATTTGAGCTGGTGAGACATAATCACCAGCTGCAGCGTTGAGGACATGCGTCGTTGGCACTAGCTGCAAACTGATTGGTGGTCTTGAAGCCTTCGAGCAAGAATTTGGTCTGACAGTGCTCGGGCCTTCTCTTCTCAACTACCCGTGTCAGGGGGAACTCGCGAATCCAAGCCCAAGCGGAACTGACGCCGCAGGAGCATCGACAAGCACAACTGGCACAGCCGGGCCGATAGAATGGGCCCATGAAGGGACAAGGTGCGTGGGGTCGATCAAATGCTGGTCCCGCCCTTTTTGTTTTCCTGCCTCCTGCGCTTTGCTTTGTGCTTTGTTCGCTTGTTTGTTTGATGATTGTTTGATTTGTGTCATTCTAGTAGAAACCCTGCTGGTTGCCGTCGTGAGACGGTTGTCCTTTTCGCTTGTGTTTGGTGTTCTGAGCTTGCGCATTTGCATTTGGACTGCCACTCCATGCTTGGGACAAATTAGATAATTTAGCCTGAGCACCGCAGCCACAGCAGGGAGCGGGCAAGAGGGGAAGCAAGGAGTGCCTGATGTCCGCGAGCAGCTTCTTGCAAAGCATTGCTCACACACACAAACATGTTTGCGTTTGGTCGTGCCTATTGCCGAGAAGTGGCAGAGCTATTGAGAATGGCAAAGCTCAGGAAATTCAATTGCACCTCGGTGCTGCTATCTCTGCAGACCTAAGGCCATCGCCAGGCAGCGCCCCTTCTTCCTTGCGCCACGCTTACGTCCTTCAAATTGGCATTCCAGTCGCAGAAATTGGAGGAGTTCGAGAGCCAGAGCTTCCTACAAGGCAATGCTTATGGTTTCCCTCCATTAGGCCAAGGCGGCAGGAGCTGCCGGAGAGGATGGAGAGGCCAGACGCTTCCCGTTCAAGTCACCGGGGCCAGGGCTTGAAATCCCGAACATGTGACGGTTGGGATGTGCAAGAGGCGACAAGCGGTTTTGAAAAGATACCCTAGAGGTAAAGGCAAGGCAGGCTTGCGCTAGGCACTTGCCACTGTCGTGCTTTGGTTGCCATACGGGGGGCTTTGGAACTTGAGCAAACTGGCAGCCTTGATATTTACGGTTTGCGCGACAGCCTGGCCGGGCGATCTAGATGCAACAACTGTAGAACATGAATTACAATCAATTGTCACTTCCAGATATCTCTGGGCAGAGTCCTTTTGCATTGCAGGTGACCGGTCGGAAACAGTTTCGGCATCCATATCATGAAAGGCACCACCACAACCCAAGGCCTAGACACGCGCTGCCAGATTCATCTTTGTCTTTGCCGGCGCCTGAGTCTGTCAGTCGCAACGCTCAACATTGATTCTTCTAGAGCCACGTGTTTGCAAGTGAGAAGCATGGGCAGTGCTTCTCTCAGCGAGGCACAGAGGACTGATGACAGCCCCAGCTTTGTTGCAGCCCTGTCCTCAGTTCAGTGAGCAAGGCAGCTAAGCCACACTTTGACATTCGACCCTATCGTACCCTTTGCCAAGTGCTTGGCCAGCCCTGTCACTTACAACATCGAGGCTTAATTGGCTTTATCCCTTGCATGGCGCAATGATTCTTGGAAGTTCAAACGCAGAAGTGTTCGTGCCTCGAGATGGACACTCCGGGCATGGGCACCCTGGTTCTAAGGAGGCCGCAGCGGACCAGGTTTGGCAGCCTGCAGCATCTTGGCCAAACTAGGGCCTGTCCTGCAATACGTCACAGTTGTGCAGACGTGAAAGAGTACAGACGGCCTAGCATCACGCGAAGTGTGGCTGCATGTTGCATTGGTGGATATCAAGTAGTATCCAGAGATTTGGCATTCGTGAGGCACGGGGACATGGCAGCGCAAGCGCCGGCTTCGCCTCGGCCCCAGCCTTGCCGAGCGATCCAGCATATTCCAGCATGCTGAGCACGGGTGAAGTGCAAGAGTGCTGCATGAGCACAATTAGCTTGGGCAAGGGTGCGGCAGAAGGGCAAAAGGCACAAGAACTTCCAAGAGACAGGGTGAGGGGCAAAGGAAGGAAAACAGAGCATTTGCGGCTTGCTCGCTGGCAAGTTGCCAAGGCCCAGCCCGCAAGCCTTGTTTCCTGATGTGCAGTGCCTCGGCATGCAACTTCAAAACTTCAACGGGTCTTGCGCTTTCTGGTCCTGGGCTGCCAAGCTCGCAAACCATTCCACGCAAGGCGCGTTCTGCCAATATTTGCCCGAGGCTAGGGGAAGCGTCGAACCCCCAACCTTCCCCACAGCCAACGACCCAGCGTGAGTGCAGCGCTTGTAGTGGATTTGGCACTGACAGGCATTCTGTCTTCGGACAAGTGCAGGAATCGCTAGATAATTGGATAGTGGATCCCCTTCACCTGCACTGAGTAGCAGGGCTATGCAAACGGGGGATGGCGGTGCGGGCAGCTTTGGTGATACCAGCAGGTGTGGGAGAACTGCCATGAATTTCACTTGCGGGAGTTAGCACTTTTTCTGAGGCCTAGCCCGCAGTCAACCAGGTTTGGCAACCTGCAGCATCTTGGCCAAACTAGGGCTTGCCCTGGAATAGGTCACATCACAGTCGTGCAGTCGTGCAGATGTGAAAGAGCATAGATGGCCTAGCAGCACGCGAAGTGTGGCTGCATGTTGCATTGGCGGGCGGGCTACCCAGCGATATCCGGAGCTTTGGCATTTCCTGAGGCACGGGGACATGGCAGCGCAAGCGCTGGCTTCGCCTCAGCCCCAGCCTTGCCGAGCGATCCGAATCCAGCATATTCCAGCATGCTGAGCACGGGTGAAGTGCAAGAGTGCTGCATGAGCACAATTAGCTTGGGCAAGGGTGCGGCAGAAGGGCAAAAGGCACAAGAACTTCCAAGAGACAGGGTGAGGGGCAAAGGAAGGAAAACAGAGCATTTGCGGCTTGCTCGCTGGCAAGTTGCCAAGGCCCAGCCCGCAAGCCTTGCTTCCTGATGTGCAGTGCCTCGGCATGCAACTTCAAAGCTTCAACGGGTCTTGCGCTTTCTGGTCCTGGGCTGCCAAGCTCGCAAACCATTCCACGCAAGGCGCGTTCTGCCAATGTTTGCCCGAGGCTAGGGGAAGCGGCGATTCCCCAACCTTCCCCACAGCCAACGACCCATTGTGAGTACAGCGCTTGAGACCGGCGAATGGCGGCAAGTGAGCCTAGGGAAGCTAGTGGATTTGGCACTAACAGGCATTTTGTGAGGAATCTCTGATCAGATTTCAGATGCTGGATCCCCTGATTTGCAAGGCTAGGTCATGCAGGCAGCTTTGGTGATACCAGCAGGTGTGGAGAACTGCCATGAATTGCCAGATGCAAGATCACTTGCGGGAGTTAGCACTTTTCCCCGAAAGCATGGCGAAGGGTTCTTCCGTCGGGTTCATGGGAGGTATCATCATGAGAGTCATTGCAAAGAGTT
>CAUJNA010001813.1:514024-536524 GCA_963377175.1 Effrenium voratum
ACCCAGCGTGAGTGCAGCGCTTGTAGTGGATTTGGCACTGGCAGGCATTCTGTCTTCGGACAAGTGCAGGAATCGCTAGATAATTGGATGGTGGATCCCCTTCACCTGCACTGAGTAGCAAGGCTATGCAAAAGGGGGATGGCGGTGCGGGCCACTTTGGTGATACCAGCATGTATGGAAGAACTGCCATGAATTGCCAGATGCCAGATCACTTGCGGGAGTTAGCACTTTTTCTGAGGCCTAGCCCGCAGTCAACCAGGTTTGGCAACCTGCAGCATCTTGGCCAAACTAGGGCTTGCCCCGCAATACGTCACATCACAGTCATGCAGCCGTGCAGATGTGACAGAGCATAGGTGGCCTAGCAGCACGCGAAGTGTGGCTGCATGTTGCATTGGCGGGCGGGCTATCCAGCGATATCCGGAGCTTTGGCATTTCCTGAGGCACGGGGACATGGCAGCGCAAGCGCTGGCTTCGCCTCAGCCCCAGCCTTGCCGAGCGATCCAGCATAAAACAGCATGCTGAGCACGGGTGAAGTGAAAGAGTGCTGCATGAGCACAATTAGCTTGGGCATGGGTGCCACAAGAGGTCAAACAGCCACAAGATTTGCAAAGAGACAGGGTAAGGAGGGCAAATGCTGGCTATTGCATGTTGCCAAGGCCCAACCCGCAAGCCTTGTTTCATGATGTGCAGCGCCTCGGCATGCAACTTCAAAGCTTCAACGGGTCTTATGCTTACTGGTTGTGGGCTGCCAAGCTTGCAAACCATTCCACGCGGGGCAAGTTCTGCCAATGTTTGCCCGAGGCTAGGCGAAGCGGCGAAACCCCAACCTTCCCCACAGCGAACGACCCAGCGTGAGTGCAGCGCTTGTAGTGGATTTGGCACTGGCAGGCATTCTGTCTTCGGACAAGTGCAGGAATCGCTAGATAATTGGATGGTGGATCCCCTTCACCTGCACTGAGTAGCAAGGCTATGCAAAAGGGGGATGGCGGTGCGGGCCACTTTGGTGATACCAGCATGTATGGAAGAACTGCCATGAATTGCCAGATGCCAGATCACTTGCGGGAGTTAGCACTTTTTCTGAGGCCTAGCCCGCAGTCAACCAGGTTTGGCAACCTGCAGCATCTTGGCCAAACTAGGGCTTGCCCCGCAATACGTCACATCACAGTCATGCAGCCGTGCAGATGTGACAGAGCATAGGTGGCCTAGCAGCACGCGAAGTGTGGCTGCATGTTGCATTGGCGGGCGGGCTATCCAGCGATATCCGGAGCTTTGGCATTTCCTGAGGCACGGGGACATGGCAGCGCAAGCGCTGGCTTCGCCTCAGCCCCAGCCTTGCCGAGCGATCCAGCATAAAACAGCATGCTGAGCACGGGTGAAGTGAAAGAGTGCTGCATGAGCACAATTAGCTTGGGCATGGGTGCCACAAGAGGTCAAACAGCCACAAGATTTGCAAAGAGACAGGGTAAGGAGGGCAAATGCTGGCTATTGCATGTTGCCAAGGCCCAACCCGCAAGCCTTGTTTCATGATGTGCAGCGCCTCGGCATGCAACTTCAAAGCTTCAACGGGTCTTATGCTTACTGGTTGTGGGCTGCCAAGCTTGCAAACCATGCCGTTCTGGCCGATGACCCAGCGCGAGGACAGCGAATGGCGTCAAGAGGATAGTTCAAAGCAACAGCAAATTCTATCATACCGAATCATACCATTCTACTAAAGGAAACAAACTTGCTTCACTAAAATGTTAGTTACATAATCAATTCATGTTTTCTCTGTCCATTTAAATATACATGCTGTATTCGCTTGAATTGTACAATAATATTTAGAACTCTTTGTTAATAAACCCCTCGCTTGCCTCCTAGCGAAGCTGGTGGATGTTGCACTGACAGGCATTCTGTCTTCAGACAAGGTGCAGGAATCGCTGATCACATTTCAGATCATGGATCCCCTGATTGGCAAGGCTAGGCGATGCAGGCAGCTTTGGTAATGCCAGCAGGTGTGGGAGAACTGCCACGCATTGCCAGATGCAAGATCACTTGCGGGAGTTAGCACTTTTTCTGAGGCCTAGCCCGCAGTCAACCAGGTTTGGCAACCTGCAGCATCTTGGCCAAACTAGGGCTTGCCCTGCAATACGTCACATCACAGTCATGCAGTCGTGCAGATGTGAAGGAGCATAGATGGCCTAGCAAGCATCTAGAAGCCAGCCTCGGCCGTCAAGCATGCTGATCATGTTGCATGTGCATGTTGCAGTGGCCTGTGGTGTATTCGGTTGGGGGAGGGATGGAATTTTCTGAGGCACCGCGACATGGCGCAGGCGATGGCTTCGCCTCTGCCCCAGGTTCAGTGGCTGCGAGTGGCAGATCTTTGTAGGCAAAGGTGTTATTCTTGGAAAGTCATGTAAGATGTAAGGGCCTTAACGGGCGTAGGCATATTTTTGACGCTCCAGATGTTCTCATGTGTCCGTGTCAAAGCACCAAGGGCATTTGTGAAAGCGCATGCCACCACTGAACTCCAATTCAAGCCAAGGCTCAGGCACTCGTTGGCCGAAATGCCAACGTTTGGGCACTACTGAGCTCCCATTCCGGCAACATTCATGCCAGATTTAGATGTTGGTTCTAAAGCCCAATGCGAAGGAACACACACGTCAGTGCTCAATCCGCATTTTGTTGCGGCCCGTAGCACACTGGTAATGCCACATTGTCTTGAATAACGCTATTGAAAACGCCAGGCTGAGGCAAGAGCGTGGTGCAAGTACGAGCGTGTGTAAATTTGTTACGCCTTGATGTTCGAAAGGCCCAAAGCTGGAAGTCCAAAGGCTTCACTACTTCATTTGACGGTGCTTAGTATTCAGCATAGGCACTATGCTAGGAGATGACAGTTACGTCCTGAAAGTTGCACCAACACCGGCGGCACATCTATTCAGCATGGTCGGTGTGCACAGTCCACTGACGACATGTCCAGATGTGTCAAGTCTGAATCTTGAAGTGACACTTTGAGGCCGTCGCCAATTCGCGTTGAGCGCCTTGGCTGAGCAAGGTGCCTTGAAACTGCATAGGTGTGGTGACGCCAGGCTGGATGCAGCGTTTCAGGGTGTTAGGTTGTATCCAAGAGATATGTGCTTGATATTTTTGGCAACAGGCCGTCCATGAACTGATTATCAAGCAGGTTGCTTCAATGGTTTCCGGTTTTGTTCTCCCCGTATGTGCTGCATGAACTGTTGCGGCTCCTCACGACTTTCCTTATTGGCGGGCAGATGGATGCTTAGAACCATGGATGAGTGAGGCCTAAAGTAGTGAAGCATGAATAGAGCGCAAATTTGCATCACCCAGCGGCAGCACTGACAGCCCAGTGCGGCATTACCTGACGGAGCAGCAGCACGTAGTTTTGCTCAGGAACCTCAACCTCATCGAGGTTGATTGTTTAGCCCTCTGCATGTCCCACTGCAACATGAGCTGTTGATTCTGCGTGCCCAGAGATGGTTTTGCAAGGTGACCCGCTGGTTTTCTCCAACCTCCGCCTTAGTGACGCTTCGAAAAACTTCTCCCGTTGAGGTCAAGCCCTCCGCTTCCCGCAGCTCAGCCTCTTGGTCCAAGCTGGAGTTGTAGGTGAGTGAGGGACATGAGGCAAGCCTTCAAACTGCCCGGGCTCTGTGGGTGTCTAGTGTTAGGGTTTAGGGGCTCTTTGGGCGTCTGTCAGTTCAGGCAGCGCGTGCGGCTTGCAGCTCCATCGCCTGAGCTGCGGCCTATAGAAATATGACTCGCGCATCGTGATAGGGTCGCTTCAGGAGGATGTGGATGTCGGCCAATTTTGGGGGGAGATAATTTTTGTGCCAGGAGGGCTTGGAACAAGCACTAAGGCCTAGCCCGCAGCTGCTGATGCAACACAGCACCAGGACACGAACCAAAACTCTGGCAGAAGGGAGGCCAGCCAATGCGCATGGTCAGGAGCTGGCAGCTGGTGGAAGACATTGGGCCGGAGAACCAGGGGCAGTCAGCCTAGCCACAGACCACGAGGAAACTAGATCTCCCCGCTCCTTTCCCCGCTTTTTGTTCGCTCAAGCCTCTCAAGCATGATGTTCGCCATGTTCGCCTTTGGGCAAGAAGAACTGTGGGCCAACAATTGCAGAAAGGACGTGCCGGTGCACAAACATGTGAACCGCGGGTCTAGCTGAGCAAGCGGACGTAGTGTGAGACTTTGTTTGAGATGCAAGGCCGAGACAGCAGACGGATGGCATCCAATCTCTTTTGCCGCTTTGGCTTGCAGCTTCAGTTGCATGTGTGCGGGTAGGTTCAGAATACGGGCGTAGCGAGCACATCAGTATGCAAGTTTTGTTGGCCTCAATGTCTTCCTTCTGCTCTGCATCTTGCAGAAGATGGCAGCAGCGTTGATAGTGGTTTATGGTTGTGTCGGTTGTGGTGGTGCTTGTGATGCTGCTTGTGATGCTGCTGCTTGTGATGCTGCTGCTGCTGCTGCTGCTGCTGCTGCTGCTGCTGGCGGTTTGACGCTGATGATTGGAGAAGCGCCTTATGTGAGCCATACCAACGATCAGCTCAGGCAACAGATGCTGGAGATGCAGCGGAGTCAGCTGCAGCTCTTGCAGTCGCTGTCGCAGAACCAGGCAGCTTGCTCAAACTAGGTATGGCCACAGGCAATGTGCAAATGCGCTTGAAGCACGCGCAGCTGAAGTCTTCATATGCGCATGGCAGTGTGTTCCCGTTTGTGCGTCTCAGCCTGTGAGGTGCCAGCTGCGTTGCTCAGCTGCATTTACTGGTTGATACAAGCAGTATCTGACCAGATCGGACCTTTGGATGTGATGGCAGGGGTGAGTTTGACTGCACGATGCGCCATAGAAACGCTTGCAGCTGAAAACAATGCCTGGACGACCTGAAGCAGGAGTTGGCCGGGAAGGGGGTCATCAAATTCCGACAAAGTCACAATGCCTATTTCCTATGCGTGGGGCATGGGTTTTCCATTTTTCGAGCTTTACACGGTGCTCGACAACTTGTGTGCGAGATTGTGCCAAGGCTTAGGGATGTGCCAGCTGACCAGGACGAACCACAGTCGTCGATGGCACAGGCGTTCATGGGAATGCTTGTTGAGAGAACAAAGTCCTATACAACATACAACTCTCTTGGAAAGGTAAAACTCTAGGTAGCCGTTCCACGTCAAAGAATGTGTCTGGCCGTGCCCCAGCAAATTCAGAGAGCCCGTTCTTAGGAGCCGCTGTGGCCTCCAGTCGTCGCGACTCGGTGCGGCAGCTCAAATCAGGCGTAGCCCGAAATGCGAGGCACGTATGCTTTGAGCACACCGTGCTCGTATGATACACTAGGCCTAGTGTGTTCAACTTCAAGGGCTGTTTGCGAACTCGGAGCAAGAGTGCACGCCCGTAAAAGGCCTCTAACTTGGGAAACCAGAACGTGGAAGCATGAGCGCCAAACACATGCACGTGCTCATTCCCCGGAGCGCAGGGCCACACAAGCTTAAAGATGGGAACAACCAACAGGCGTTCTTTCAAAGATGTGCCCTGCTGTGGCATTGCATTACCGGCAGAGATAATAGTGCCATAGAATGTTCCATCCATCCAATACATCAACGGCAGCATGCAGTGCCCAGATCGATGTCACTAATCACTACGCACGACATGTCTCCACAGTCTCCTGTCATGTTGACACCGGATGAATAACCCCCCCCCCAGGGAGAAGGTCGAGAAGGTGTTTCGGCTCAAAAACAAAAACCTGGCACTGAAATAATCTGGGTGGTCTACTTTAGTATTGGGCATGCTACTTTAGTAGTGGGCAATACTACTTTTGAATTGGGAATGAGGATCCCAGAGCTCCAGCTGAATTCGAAAAGGAGCTTCGGTCCTTGTTTCAATTTCACTTAGCATTGCTTGAGCTTCCTTCTGAATTTGATTTGAGCTTCCACTTATTTGATTTAGTATGGTTGGAGATATGAGTTTCCATTTGATTCAGTATTGCCGGAATTTTGAATTGACTGGGCACTCAGGCGGGGATACCTCATGTGGCCTTCTAACAAACCATCACTTTTGGCAAGAGATTTAATAAAGAAATTGCACTTTCAGAAGGCCAAGCATTTTTGGATTTCATGGAGTTCTGGCTGATGTTTGTGCTGGCTTGGCAATGGAACGTGGCTGTGCTGTTATTAGTACCAGGCTGGCGGCAGCTTTTCTTGGCATCACAAAGCAAATGGAAAGCACATGTCAGCAAGGTTTAGCTGCAGCAGCGTGGACAAAATGAGACCAGCTGCATCACCAGGGATTCTTAGGGATTTCAACTTTTGATTTTGGTGAGGCTTTCTGAATTTGGGGTCGTTTGTGTGGGGTCGGGTTAATTCCATGTGTTTGTTTGCTTGTTTGGCTATTTATGTGAATTCCAGTTTATCAAATGGTGTATTATTGGGGGGGGTCCTGTGGGGGCCGGTTTATTGCCATGGCTTTATTAATCCGATGTTAACCCTGACGAGTGACAATGTCAACATTGGTTGCGGGAACAAGCTTGAGGTTTGAGCATGTTGCACAGCAGTGGACGGAAGAAACCAATATGTTGCAACAAGCAGTTGGCATATTACAGCAGAAGCAAATCAACAAAGCTCGAACAAGCTCCAACAGGCTTAAGAAGGCTCACCACCGTACGAATAAAGAAACAACGTGCAGAGCCTGATTGTAGATGTTGCGAGAGGGGGGTTGTGGACGTTGCGTTCTGAGGGGCCTGCGAGAACTGTCAGCTTTTGCCCTTGCAAAGGCCCTGGTGGCTGACAGAGTCGCCTGCTCGGCCAATGAGGCTGTGCAAATGTGCACACGCTTTAAACGAAAGCGATGCATGTTCGTGAAAAGTGATTGCGCGACAGCGAGAGGGCGGGAGAGAGGAATGTAGACCAGTTCCGTTTTGACTCATTCCGTGACATGGCGTTGACGGCCCATAGAATACAACAGGAGGTCCAATCAACTGTTGTGGTCGCCTGCATCCCTGAAGGCTGCCGGAAGCTCAGGCCAAAGCAGAATTGGGCGTGGGGAGGGGGCGTGCGCCTTTGCAAGACTCATGCAACCAGCTCAACCAGCAGACACAATGTGAAAGCCGCCACATTGCGCTTCAAACTTTCAACGTTCTGTTTGGAAGATGGCTATGGCCCAAACATGGGCCCCAATGGTTGGGGCATTTTACACCGCGGGAGTGGTTTCGCTGCGGTTGATCATCCAGTCACATGACATCTTCATGATCATACTTCCGCCTCGGCCGTGAGTGGCAATTGTTGCGCTCGCTGCTTGTAATTCACACTCTCTGGCCCCCTTGCGGGGGGACTAGCTGGAAGAGTTTCAATGGTCACCCGTGCGCCGCTTACGCGAGGGCGAGGAACTTGTTGGTGTTGCTCCCATGAACTATGAAGCTCGTCCACTCCTTGGTTTGCTTCGCTCCCCGAAACTGCGGCCCACGGGATGCAACAAACTGTTTGGGTTGCGCCATACACACCCACCGTGCGATTGGATGTTGCCAGTGATTCACATGGGGTGCAGCATCCACTGTTCGTGGCTAGCCAGGGCCGGATTCGCTGTGATTTGATGCTCAATTAACATTGTTTAACTGCGATTTGAAGTCCTTAGGAGGGGGCGATGGTCAACTCCTAAGGGCATTTTGATTACTATCGATATTTAAGGGCTGCCGCCCAGTGCCGCCGACCCCAAACCAGTTTGGGAATGGAACGGGGCCGCTTCAAAATGAGGCCGCGATGGGTCCCCTCTTGAAGCCAGGGTGCGGTGCATGATTGCTTTTCTTTCGCGTGAAAATGCACCGCTTTTATGATGATGAGGATGATGATGATGATGATAAACTGACATGATAATCATCATGACGCATCCTTAGCATCACCAGCAGTCATCGTGATAATGCGCTTTGATTGGCACGCTTCCATAGAACCTGCGCCCATTCTGGAGCGATCGCTTTCTTTCCTTGGCTTGGTGCATTTTTGTAATAATCTGGTAAGAAAATGCGCCGCTGTAAGTGCCTACAATTCTGCTGCTGCTGGGAGCATGTGCCGTGACGTTGCGTTTGCAGTAGAGGCTCATCGCCGGTCACCCCGCAAGCCAACCAGTTTTCTCGCCGCAAGTCGGGGCCGCGATGGGTCCCCTGTTGTAGCCAGGGTGCGGTGCATTTTTGCTTTGCTTTCGCGTGAAAATGCACCGCTTTGATGATGATGATGATGATGATGCTGAGCTGACATGATAATCATCATGACGCATCCTCAGCATCACCAGCAGGCATCATGATAATCATGTCCACGCATCTTCTTCATGATGAGCACAGTGATGATGATGATGATGATGATGAACTGAGATGGTCATGATCGTCAACATCATCATCATCATTGTAATCATCATGATCGTCATGATCGTCATCGTCATCGTGATCATCGTCGTCATCATCATGGATGATAACCATCATCGTGCGTCCTCTGCATCACCAGCAGTCATGATGATAATCATGTCTACGCATCCTCTGCATCTCCAATCAGGTCACAACGATGATGCTGTGATGATGATGAGCATGTCATCATCACCATGATGGTGGTCATTGTTGTCATCGTCATCATCGTCATCATCGTCATCATCATCGTCATCATCATCGTCATCATCATGGATGATAACCATCATCGTGCATCCTGTGCATCACCAGCAGTCATGATGATAATCATGACTACGCACCCTCTGCATCTCCAATCCGCTAACGCTACCCTTGAAATGTACATGAAAGATAAGGACGATAACGGTCATGATGTGATATACTGACAAGCGTGTCATCATCATCATCATCGTCATCATCATCAGCATCATCACCGTTATCATCATCGATGATAACCATCATCGTGCATCCTCTGCATCACCAAGGGTCATGATGATAATCATGTCTACGCATCCTCCGCATCTCGAATCAGGTCACAACGAGGATGATGTGGTGATGACGAGCATGTCATCATCACCATGATGGTGGCCAGTATCGTCATCATCATCGTCATCGTCATCATCATCGTCAGCAGCATCATCGTCAGCATCGCCAGCGTCATCGCCATCATCATCGTCATCATCATGGATGATAACCATCATCGTGCATCCTCTGCATCGCCAGCAGTCATGATGATAATCATGTCTACGCATAGGAGCATGTCATCATCACCATGATGGTGATCATCATCGGCATCATCATCATCGTCATCATCATCAGCATCATCCTCGTCATCGTCCTCGTCATCATCACCGTTATCATCATCGATGATAACCATCATCGTGCATCCTCTGCATCACCAGCAGTCGTGATGATAATCATGTCTACGCATCCTCTGCATCTCGAATCAGGTCACAACGATGATGATGCGGTGATGATGAGCATGTCATCATCACCATGATGGTGGTCAGTATCGTCATCATCATCGTCATCATCATCATCGTCATCATCGTCATCATCCTCATCATCATGGATGATAACCATCATCGTGCATCCTCTGCATCGCCAGCAGTCATGATGATAATCATGTTTACGCATCCTGTACATCTCCAAGCAGGTCACAACGATGATGATGCGATGACGATGAGCATGTCATCATCACCATGATGGTGGTCATCATCGGCATCATCATCACCGTCATCAGCATCACCGTTGTCAGCATGGACGATAACCATCATCGTGCATCTTCTGCATCACCAACAGTCATGATGATAATCATGACTACGCACCCTCTGCATCTCCAATCGGCTCTAACGTCACATTTGAAACGTTTATAAAAAAGATAAGGACGACAACATCATGTCTACGCATCCTCTGCATCTCCAATCAGGTCACAACGATGATGATGTGATGATGATGAGCATGTCATCAGCACCATGATGGTGGTCATCATCGGCATCATCATCATCGTCATCATCATCAGCATCATCATCATCATCGTCATCGTCATCATCACCGTTGTCAGCATGGACGATAACCATCATCGTGCATCTTCTGCATCACCAACAGTCACGATGATAATCATGACTACGCACCCTCTGCATCTCCAATCGGCTCTAACGTCACCCTTGAAACGTATATAAAAAAGATAAGGACGACAACATCATGTCTACGCATCCTCTGCATCTCCAATCAGGTCACAACGATGATGATGTGATGATGATGATCGTCATCGATGATAACCTTCATCGTGCATCCTCTGCATCACCAGCAGTCAGGATGATAATCATGTCTACGCATCCTCTGCATCTCCAATCAGGTCACAACGATGATGCTGTGATGATGAAGAGCATCTTCCTCACCGTTGTCATCATGGACGATAACCATCATCGTGCATCCTCTGCTTCCCAACAGTCATGATGAGAATCATGTCTACGCACCCTCTGCATCTCCAATCTGATAACCATCATCGTGCATCCTCTGCATCACCAGCAGTCATGATGATAATCATGTCTACGCATCCTTTACATCTCCAATCAGGTCACAACGATGATGATCTGATGACGATGGGTATGTCATCATCACCATGATGGTGGTCATCATCGTCATCATCATCATCGTCATCATCAGCAGCATCATCATCATCGTCATCGTCATCATCACCGTTGTCATCATGCACGATAACCATCATCGTGCATCTTCTGCATCACCAACAGTCATGATGATAATCATGTCTACGCACCCTCTGCATCTCCAATCGGCTCTAACGTCACCCTTGAAACGTATATAACAAAGATAAGGACGACAACATCATGTCTACGCGTCCTCTGCATCTCCAATCAGGTCACAACGATGATGATGTGATGATGATGAGCAAGTCATCATCCCCGTCATTATCGTCATCATCATCATCATCGTCATCATCATCAGCATCATCCTCATCATCGTCCTCGTCATCATCACCGTTATCATCATCGATGATAATCATCATCGTGCATCCTCTGCATCACCAACAGTCATGATGATAATCATGTCTACGCATCCTCTGCATCTCCAATCAGGTCACAACGATGATGATGTGATGATGATGAGCGTGTCATCATCTCCATGATGGTGGTCATTATCGTCATCATCATCATCAGCATCATCCTCGTCATCGTCGTCATCATCACCGTTGTTATGATGGACGATGACCATCATCGTGCATCCTCTGCATCACCAACAGTCATGATGTGAATCATGACTACGCACCCTTTGCATCTCCAATCGGCTCTAACGCTACCCGTGAAACGTATATCAAAAAGATAAGGCGACAACATCATGTCTACGCATCCTCTGCATCTCCAATCAGGTCACAACGACGATCATGTGATGATGATGAGCATGTCATCATCACCATGATGGTGGTCATTATCGTCATCATCATCATCATCGTCATCATCGTGATCATCGTCATCATCGTCATCATCACCGTTGTCATCATGGACGATAACCATCATTGTGCATCCTCTGCATCACCAACAGTCATGATGACAATCATGACTACGCACCCTCTGCATCTCCAATCAGGTCTAACGCTACCCTTGAAACGTACATAAAAAAGATAAGGATGACAACGATTATGATGTGATACAATGACAAGCGTGTCATCATCATCATCGTCATCGTCATCATCACCGTTATCATCATCGATGATAACCATCATCGTGCATCCTCTGCATCACCAACAGTCATGATGATAATCATGTCTACGCATCCTCTACATCTCCAATCAGGTCACAACGATGATGATGTGATGACGATGAGTATGTCATCATCACCATGATGGTGGTCATCATGGTCATCATCATCATCGTCATCATCAGCAGCATCATCATCATCGTCATCGTCATCATCACCGTTGTCATCATGCACGATAACCATCATCGTGCATCTTCTGCATCACCAACAGTCATGATGATAATCATGTCTACGCACCCTCTGCATCTCCAATCGGCTCTAACGTCACCCTTGAAACGTATATAAAAAAGATAAGGACGACAACATCATGTCTACGCATCCTCTGCGTCTCCAATCAGGTCACAACGATGATCATGTGATGATGATGAGCAAGTCATCATCTCCATGATGGTGGTCATTATCGTCATCATCATCATCATTGTTATCATCATCAGCATCATCCTCGTCATCGTCCTCGTCATCATCACCGCTATCATCATCGATGATAACCATCATCGTGCATCCTCTGCATCACCAGCAGTCATGATGATAATCATGTCTACGCATCCTCTGCATCTCGAATCAGGTCACAACGATGATGGTGTGATGATGATGAGCGTGTCATCATCTCCATGATGGTGGTCATTATCGTCATCATCATTATGAGCATCATCCTCGTCATCGTCGTCATCATCACCGTTGTCATCATGGACAATGACCATCATCGTGCATCCTCTGCATCACCAACAGTCATGATGAGAATCATGACTACGCACCCTTTGCATCTCCAATCGGCTCTAACGCTACCCTTGAAACGTATATCAAAAAGATAAGGACGACAACATCATGTCTACGCATCCTCTGCATCTCCAATCAGGTCACAACGATGATGATGTGATGATGATGAGCAAGTCATCATCTCCATGATGGTGGTCATTATCGTCATCATCATCATCATCGTCATCATCATCAGCATCATCCTCGTCATCGTCCTCGTCATCATCACCGTTATCATCATCGATGATAACCATCATCGTGCATCCTCTGCATCACCAGCAGTCATGATGATAATCATGTCTACGCATCCTCTGCATCTCGAATCAGGTCACAACGATGATGATGTGATGATTCTGAGCGTGTCATCATCTCCATGATGGTGGTCATTATCGTCATCATCATTATGAGCATCATCCTCGTCATCGTCGTCATTCCTCTGCATCACCAACAGTCATGATGTGAATCATGACTACGCACCCTTTGCATCTCCAATCGGCTCTAACGTCACCCTTGAAACGTATATAAAAAAGATAAGGACGACAACATCATGTCTACGCATCCTCTGCATCTCCAATCAGGTCACAACGATGATGATGTGATGATGATGAGCAAGTCATCATCTCCATGATGGTGGTCATTATCGTCATCATCATCATCATCGTCATCATCATCAGCATCATCCTCGTCATCGTCCTCGTCATCATCACCGTTATCATCATCGATGATAACCATCATCGTGCATCCTCTGCATCACCAACAGTCATGATGATAATCATGTCTACGCATCCTCTGCATCTCGAATCAGGTCACAACGATGATGATGTGATGATGATGAGCGTGTCATCATCTCCATGATGGTGGTCATTATCGTCATCATCATTATGAGCATCATCCTCGTCATCGTCGTCATCATCACCGTTGTCATCATGGACAATGACCATCATCGTGCATCCTCTGCATCACCAACAGTCATGATGAGAATCATGACTACGCACCCTTTGCATCTCCAATCGGCTCTAACGCTACCCTTGAAACGTATATCAAAAAGATAAGGCGACAACATCATGTCTACGCATCCTCTGCATCTCCAATCAGGTCACAACGATGATGATGTGTCATCATCACCATGATGGTGGTCGTTATCGTCATCATCATCATCATCGTGATCATCGTCATCATCGTGATCATCACCGTTGTCATCATGGACGATAACCATCATCGTGCATCCTCTGCATCACCAACAGTCATGATGACAATCATGACTATGCACCCTCTGCATCTCCAATCGGGTCTAACGCTACCCTTGAAGCGTACTTAAAAAAGATAAGGACGACAACGATTATGATGTGATAGAATGACAAGCGTGTCATCATCATCATTGTCATCGTCATCGTCATCATCACCGTTATCATCATCGATGATACCCATCATCGTGCATCCTCTGCATCACCAACAGTCATGATGATAATCATGTCTACGCATCATCACCGTCACCACCATGGATGATAACTATCATCGTGCATCCTCTGCATCACCAGCAGTCATGATGATAATCATGACTACGCACCCTCTGCATCTCCAATCGGGTCTAACGCTACCCTTGAAACCTAAATAAACAAGATAAGGACGACAACGATTATGATGTGGTATACTGACAAGCGTGTCATCATCATCATCATCGTCATCATCAGCAGCATCATCCTCGTCATCGTCCTCGTCATCATCACCGTTACCATCATCGATGATAACCATCATCGTGCATCCTCTGCATCACCAACATTCATGATGATAATCATGTCTACGCATCCTCTGCATCTCCAATCAGGTCACAACGATGATGATGTGATGATGATGAGCATGTCATCATCACCCTGATGGTGGTCATTATCGTCATCATCATCCTCATCATCATGGATGATAACCATCATCGTGCATCCTCTGCATCACCAGCAGTCATGATGATAATCATACATCTCCAATCAGGTCACAACGATGATGATGTGATGACGATGAGCATGTCATCATCACCATGATTGTGGTCATCATCGTCATCATCACCATCGTCATCATCATCAGCATCATCATCATCGTCATCGTCATCATGGGCGATAACCATCATCGTGCATCTTCTGCATCACCAACAGTCATGATGATAACCATGGCTACGCACCCTCTGCTACGATGACGGTATTGCTTACGCTGATAATGTTGAATCTTCGGCTATGCTTATTTACCAACCAACCTTGGACTTGTGCTGTAACCACCCTTCCCGTGCGCCTCCCCCTTTGAGGAGAAGGGGTCGGCGGATTCCATTGCGCGTTCGCCAGGCATCTGTTCCAAAGGCTTCACCGCTGGATGTGCAGCCTCTCGGCGCAGCCTTAGCCAACAGTCATGATGAGAAGAAAGGGTTGGCAAGTCATAAGCAGGTTATGGTTCACTTCTCCCAGCGATGCAATTCGTTTTGCACAAGCGTTCTGCAGTGGCTGTGGCAGATGGTCCGCTGGTTTTTCGCTAAACCTGGCTTTTCTGAAACTTTGGAGTGGGCCTGAGGCAAGTGCACCAGCAGCTCAGCCACCTCCACAAGATCGAACAGGAACTGCAGCGCATGAAGGACACAAGGGCAACACAGGTGCCATGCATGCACGTTTCAGGCCAAATGGAGCTTGTCCTGTGAGGAGATGCCGAGCAGGGACACGCACCAGGTTGGACAATGAACAGCCAGCTTCACGGCACGCAGTCTTTCTTGGCCTATCGAAGCACGCCCCGATTTGAATTTGAAGCATCGCGATCTCCACTCAACTCCTTAAGTTTGGTTTGACACCTTTGAGGTTAGGGTGCCTTTTGCTTTGCATCGCGGAAGGTCTATCAGGAGCTGATGCAGTTGCAGCGGTTGCAAAATCAGCTGCAGCAGGTGTGTCTCCAGGAGACGGACCTTATGCGTGGTGCATCAGTCGGTGCATGGGCATCCGTAGATTGTTTCGCAAGAAACAAACACGGAATCCAATTGTTGCAGCGTGCGTACTAGCCACGAGTTTGCGAGCATGCATCGAGCGCGTTGGAGCAGCGCGCGCATGTTTGTTTAGACAAGCACACCTAACGTTTGCACTGCCTGCAACATTCGATTTATCCCTCTAAACAGAATTTGGGCGCCTAGTTGCTCGCCAAAGAGCAGTTTGCAACACGTGCAAGCAAAGATAATTGTGTGGTTTCAGCATGTACGTGTGTATGGAAGTGTGTTGAAAGGCATTTCGACTGTCGGGTCGTGCGTTCGTTTTAGCAGGTCTCCTCTGACCATGCCGGCGTGTGGGTGTGTGGGTGCGGGCTTGCGCACGTTTGTGTATATCATACGTGTGTCCTTTGTGCTAATGTCCCTGTACGCATCTCCAAGATGAGAGGTGGGGCCAGGCTTCATCCTATCATTTCCTTCCGCCTCCAACCGTTTCAAGTCGCAAGGTGTTCAGCCTGTGAGCGAGGATTCACGGTTGGCTTTGTCTTTGTTCCCTTCTCCTGTCTGTTGGAAACGAGCGAAGTGAGTGAGAGACCCGGAAGGAGGGGAGTAGTAAGTGTCGCTCTCTCGCTCTCTCTGTCTCTCTTTGCCTGGTTATTTTCTTATTGTATCTCCAGAATGTAGAAAGCCATCACACGCTATTCCTTTCATCTCAAGGCAGTGTGAGTTATTTACCGTCTGTGAATTAGTGTGCGCTGTGTGATGTTCAGCGTTTCTTGTGAGAAAGCGTGCTTGCGTATGTACATGCCCTTATCTGGTATACATTATGTTCTGCGCTTGTGTGTAAGTTTGTAGTGGGACCACGCACCCACGTACACCTCGTTTGCGTTTTGTGCACTTTCGGCTTTGGCGGGAGGAGGGGGCAACTGTGGAGCTTAGTCACGCAAATCATAGGTGAAACCTTCACGTCTGACAGTGCCCGTCTCGCTTCTATCCCACAACGGCGCCATCAAACATGTCTCGCTTCCTGGGGCAACGCAAACAAGGTGTGGCATATCAGAAGTGGACCTTGCAAGCCGGCTTGTATTTGCCGTGGTGCGTTGTCAGAGACCAATTGGTATCTTTTGGCAGGGAAGCGGTTTCAGCAGACATGGCGCCAGAAGTGAGGGGAGCGCAGCCAACCTGGTTTCTGCAGGCACTGGGTCCTCAATCTAGGGGGCAACATGTTTGCGCGGCCAAGTGCTTCCGTGAGCCGCGCTTCAAAGAACACTGCACTCACTTGGGGAAAGCGTTGAGGCGAATGGAGCTGACATGCGAAATTCTGCATTCAGGGCTATCACGCATGCCCATGCCACGGACCAAGCTTCCATTTTGCATTTGGCGCCGTGAGATGTTAGTTCGAGTTCCATGTCACGGACCATGCTTCCCAGTTCGCATGGTTGCTTGCCATTTGGCAGTGGGTTGGTGTTTGAGGAGCCCCAGCATACCAGACAGGCCGGGTGATACCACAGCTGTGTCAATCAGAGCAATCGCAGGGCAAATTGTCAGTCAACAGCCGGCTGTGCAGGGCTTGAAAAGTTGAGAGGATGCTGGATCATTGATATTGCACGGCAGAGGCAGAGGTGTCACATGCTTTTGTTACTCACAAGTTGGCAGGTCATCACGTTACTGAGTTCCAGCTTGCAACGTGTGATTTGGAAGATGCCTGCCAGAGTCCGCCGTATTTGGGCCGCTGGCCCAAATGAGTTACTTTGTTAGCATTGCTGTGCATGTATGCGCCATGAACAAGGCAAACGTCACACTTAGCACCGCGGTTGCAAGGAGACTGTTTTGAGGGCGTGCCTAAAAGCCTGTTGAAGCGATGAGAAGGAATAAGATGCGACGGGAGTTGTTCCAAAGAGCACCGAGTTGCCGGCATTGCTCGAACCCCGTAGGTCCTGGTGAAATACACCAAGCACAACTGGAGCGATTTCTACAAGCCGTTGAGCGCGCACCAGGTGCCTTTCGGATCTTCATTGAACGCCTCCGGCCCCAGGAGTGTGAGGATACAGCGAGTGAGACCATCGAGCTGGAGCTTCCCGATGAAGTAGAGGCACCAGATGCAAACTTGTCTCAGCAGTGTCGGCTACTCCGATGACACGTTGCGCCACTTGCACTGGCAGTCCAGTTGGCCATTCTGCCAGCGTTGGGTCAGTTGGCCAGCACTTGACCTAATCATGCCATTTGTGCTTGTGCTTCTATTAGTCTTTTCAACGGGCCGAATTCTGTCACAGGTCCATTGGTCCGTATAGCAAGTTACTTTTGAACTTCACCAAATGTGGTGTTGTGTGAGGGCGAGCTGCACATTTTAAGCTGCGAGTGCCCGGACACTTGACCATTGAATTCATTCTTTGGGCTAAGTCTCGCTCATATCCACTCATATTTCAACTGATGAACTGGGGAAGCGACCACGGATTGTCAGGGCACTCGGACCAGAAATGTGCCTATCTCCGTTTGTCGCACATCTAAGCCCCTGGCAAGCGAAGTTGTTTGTAATTCCCAGTTTGCAAGTGGCAGCAAAGCAGCTTCATTTCCACATCATTGCGACAAAAGCTGCGAAGGCCTTTAGATCCTTCAAAGCTTTCGATCAGCTAACCGACCCGTTTTTCCATCGCGCGGGCTACTCATAGCATGTGCAAAGGCATATGAATGCACAGATGGTGTCAGCACATTTTGCGGGTTGATGCCTTCAGAACTTAGGGAAGCCAGGCCAGCGGCAAGAGTTGGATCATTGAGCGGTTCTTGCTTCAGTGACAAGCCCATCAATGTGTGCTTTGAATCATGTTGGTGGTATTCCTGGTCTTTGACTAAACAGCCGCGGCCTGCAGTACCACCAATGTTGCTCCGCAAAGTTGTCAATGCTTCAGCGGGAGATTTGCAGAAGGGCTGCCTCAGAAGCCTAGTGAAACGCAAAGCATGAATTCCACAATTACCCGCGCTTGAGGGCTGGCAATCATGAAGCTGGGCCCGGCTAGCTACTGAGAGCATGCGGCCACATCGACGTCACGACAGCTTGCGCGGACCACAGCAGCGAAAAGGAAAGGCAGAGTATGTTGGCACGACGCTGATGGGACGCACAAGGAGCTCAGGGCACGCCGATGGCAACACAGCTGCCGGGGCCGCACTCGCTACTCCACTCATATTCACTTGTATTTCCATGCACCGATAGATTATAGATTTGGCTAGCTCCATTTGTCCCACATACAATGCTCCTCATGAGCGAAGTTGTTTGCCACCCACACCGGCTTCTTAAGTGGCTGCAGCAAAGCAGCTGCCTTTTCATATCCTTGCGACAAAAGCTGCGAAAGCATTTGGATCTTTCAAAGCTTTGGAGAAGCTAACGGACCCGCTTTTCCATCGCGCGGGCTACTCATAGCATTTGCGAAGGGATATGAGTGAGCTTCAAAATGACCGTGATTTACTTTAAGAGTGTTTCGTGCACATGTTGTTTTTGGTTTTTGTCGAACAACGATACGGATCGTCCCAAGACGATACCCCAAGACCTGAAAAACAACTGAAATGCGATACGGGATCAATACACCCCCAGACAAGTGATTTTGGTGCTGGCTCATATGCATGCACAGCTGGTGTCAGCATATATGCAGTTTGATGCCACAAGAACTTCGGGACACGGCAGCAACTGGGGCCAGCGGCAAGAGTTGGATCATTGAGCGGTTCTTGCTTCAGTACATTTGCACATATGAATGGTGGTTAATGGGCTTCATTTGTGTGTTGTCTTTCTGCAGCTGAGAAGCCCTGCAATGTGTGTTTTGAATCATATTGGTGGTATTCCTGGCCTTTGACTAGACAACCGCGGCCTGCAATGTCACGAATTTTGCTCCGCAAAAGTTGTCAATGCTTTGGTGGGAGATTTGCGGAAGGGCTGCCTTACACATCGACGTCACGCCAGTTTGTGCGGACCACATCAGCGAAAAGGAAAGGCAGAGTATGTTGGCACGACGCTGATGGGACGCACAAAAATCTCAGGGCACGCCGATGGCAACACAGCTGCCGCGGCCGCACTCGCTACTCCACTCATATTCACTTGTATTTCCATGCACCGATAGATTATAGATTTGGCTAGCTCCATTTGTCCCACATACAATGCTCCTCATGAGCGAAGTTGTTTGCCACCCACACCGGCTTCTTAAGTGGCTGCAGCAAAGCAGCTGCCTTTTCATATCCTTGCGACAAAAGCTGCGAAAGCATTTGGATCTTTCAAAGCTTTGGAGAAGCTAACGGACCCGCTTTTCCATCGCGCGGGCTACTCATAGCATTTGCGAAGGGAAATGAGTTAGCTTCAAAATGACCGTGATTTACTTTAAGAGTGTTTCGTGCACATGTTGTTTTTGGTTTTTGTCGAACAACGATACGGATCGTCCCAAGACGATACCCCAAGACCTGAAAAACAACTGAAACGCGATACGGGATCAATACACCCCCAGACAAGTGATTTTGGTGCTGGCTCATATGCATGCACAGATGGTGTCAGCATATATGCAGTTTGATGCCACAAGAACTTCGGGACACGGCAGCAACTGGGGCCAGCGGCAAGAGTTGGATCATTGAGCGGTTCTTGCTTCAGTACATTTGCACATATGAAGGGTGGTTAATGGGCTGCATTTGTGTGTTGTTTTTCTGCAGGTGAGAAGCCCAGCAATGTGTGTTTTGAATCATGTTGGCAGTGCTCATGGTCTTCGACTAGACAACCGCGGGCTGTTGCTCCGCAAAAGATTGTCAATGCTTTGGTGGGAGATTTGCGGAAGGGCTGCCTGACACGCCAGTTTGTGCGGACCACAGCAGCGAAAAGGAAAGGCAGAGTATGTTGGCACGACGCTGATGGGACGCACAAGGATCTCAGGGCATGCTGATGGCAACACATTTGCCACGGCCGCACTCGCTACTCAAAACAAATGAAAATACACTCATTTATGATATATCATATATGCACCTTTATTTTCATGCACCGATAGATGAGAGAGATTTGGCTAGCTCCATTTGTCTCACATACAATCCTCTCATGAGCGAACCTGATTGCCACCCCCACCGGTTTTTTAAGTGGCTGCAGCAATGCAGCTGCCTTTTCATATCCTTGTGACAACAGCTGCGAAAGCATTTGGACCTTTCGATTTCAGATCTTTCGATCAGCTAAGCGGCCGGTTTTCCTATCGCGAATCGCACGGGTCACTCATAGCATTTGCTGAGGCAAAAGCATGCACGGATGGTGTCAGCATATATGCGGTTTGAGGCAAAGTCATTGGGCGGGTTCTTTGCTTCAACTGTGTACTTGCCCTGATGGGCTGCGTCTTTGTGTTGTCAAGTGGCACACCAGTCCCAGCGTTTGAGAACCCAAGGCATGAATTAAATTACCTGTGCTTGAGCACGCAAATGGTGAAGCTGGGCCCGGCTAGCGGCTGGGAGCATGCGGCCAGTTCAACATCACGCCTTGCGTGGACCACAGCAGGAAAAAGGATAGGCAGAGTATGTTGGCTCCATGTGTGATGTTCGATCTGGAATTGCGAAGAAGCGTACAGTTGGAAAGCATGCGGCATGTTGTGGCTGCACATGCCATTGCCGCTGCAAGTTTGAACAGGCCCGCCGCAAATGCAGCAAACAGCCCGACGATTGCAGCACGGTTTTGTTTCCTGGCCAGGTGCTGCCAGAGCTGCAATTCGCGCACCTCGACCAGAGGACAATTACGCACTGGCCTTCACAAGATGTTAGTAAGAAGCCGGCTCTGAGTTCAACCGCTGAGAATCCCAAGAGGAGAGATTTGCCAGCTTTGTGCGGCCCCTTGATGTGGCTTTCTCCCTTGCGAATGATCAAAGCCCAATTTCAAGGAGTCTATTTAAGGGTGCGGTGCGGCTTTGCTTTGATGTGTGGCGCTTGCAAATCAGCTGCTACAGCCTTGGGCAGCTGTGATTGGAAAAGGGGTTGCCTCAAAATGGGCAGGATTCCACAAAGAACTGGTCTTCCTTCAGTTCCTTCTGACTACCCAAGAAAGGGTACCCTCAAAAAGGAAGACAAGTCCAAACAACAACTGCACAAAAAGAGGTTGGCCGCCTAAGCCAGCCAGACACTGACAGGGGCTCCAGGGGCGCCCAGGTTTAGCCTTGAAACGGAGCCGGAACTTGTGGAGTCGCGGGAGGCCATCTGCTGATTTGTCTAAGCCATGGCAAACGAGGGCATAGCCGCCTTCCCTTTTCCAGCTTTATTGCACGTGCACAAGAGATTAGGCCAAAACGTCTGATCATGCGCAGTTGGTAAGTGCAGCCTCATTCAAGTGTAGGAGCAAGCAGTTCAGGTTGAGCCATCCACCTCGGCCATCTCAGGCTTTCAACATATTTCATGACACATGGAACTGCCGGGCTGCGCATGTGACTTGGCGGGTGCAACAGCTCCTTAACTCGGCATGAATTTGGTGCAACTTGGATGGAGCTTCTTGCGGGTGGAAGGAAGAAGGTCAGCTGACCCACTCATGGCAGACGGAGCTTGCAGGCTGCCACAACATGAATGATGTGAGGGTTTTCGAGTTTTGCCTGGGCCAGACAAGGCCAATGACTATAGGTCAGTCATGGTTTGCTTTGGCAGGCTTCCTGAAACATGCTTCAAGGGCCTTGTTCTAAAACGCAAGTCACGGGCAAGGTTTCTCTTGAAGAAACACATGGTGACATCGTAGGTCTCTGAGGCTTCTCTCCCATCCCGCACTGCCCCATCCTCCCCCTCCCATCCCATTCCCTCCATGCTTGTATCCTTTCTTTCTTTATGCCTTGTCTTCCGGATTCCTTCCCCTTGGATCTTCCTCCCTCCCTCCCTCCCGTCAAAACTCTTCAGAGGCAGGGCTTGCAACTTCTTCAACTTGATCACTCCCCAGGAATTGTCTTGCAAGTCAGCAGTCTGAGACGCTTAGAGGCCCGAGCTAGAAAGTGAAAGCAAGGCTCATCATGCTTTTCTGATGTGGCTGTGGGTCAAAACGCTGTACCACTGGTGAACATCAAAGTAGGTGGCAAATGGATGTTCATCCAGCCCAAAATGGAGCCATAGGTTGTGACCCATGGCCATGTGTCCTG